>JADHKL010000024.1:0-275061 GCA_019925545.1 Ophiostoma angusticollis
AGATAAAAACGTAAACAACGTTAGGTAAGCAGAAAAACGTAAAAAGAATAAAAAAAAAGTCACGTGTACGAGGCACGTGATAGCCGCCAGGTTGCAGGACTACGACTCGATCTTCTTTAGTTGCCCCTCAGGCTCTCACATGCTGTGGCAAACGCTCGGCTCAGAGGCCTGGCCTGGCCAGGTCGTCGCTTAAAACATGCTTTTAGGCTGCTTAGCGGCCGAAAGAATCTCTAGAAGAATGAATGCAGAACAAAGAATCTCGATGTCCTCACTCTTTCACCGAAACAGGCAGACAGTGGCAATCGACGTGAAAGAGTACATGTCACAATCGCCTTTGTTCTTGCCTCGGTCTTTTCCGAGGATCTCCTCGTATTCTTCTACCTCTTACCTGAGGCTGTGCTCCAAACACCTGTCCGCCCTGTAAGCTAAGGTAAGCTGTCAGCAAGGCGCGGGATCGCAAGGCATGTGATCCCGCGACTTGCTTTCCCAATACGGAGTACGTCACGACTGCCATACTCTGCAAACAAACACGGTGCGGCCGTCATCCTTTAGCCACGACCGCTGACCGGATTTGGCTTCAAACAAACACAAAACATGCTTGAGCGTGAGACGTTGCTCTTCTTTCCCTGAATGACCGCATTCGACCGAACACAACAGGGTCGAACAGGCCATCGCCTCATCGACGTCATCATCACAGATCTCGATGTAGTCTGAAATAAAATTAAGAATATTTTCTGATCTGTCTCCCCCTCTCCATCTCCCACCTCAGGTCTCCTCAGTACGGCCGCCTCTTTGCAAAGTGCAGCATGCTCCGCCCTTGGTCATAGACCACCACATAGCCTCGCTGCCACGTCGACCCGATAATCTGCTGCCCGTTGTGCTCCGGCCCGCCGTCCGCCACCGACGAAAAGCACACGTCCTCGTACCCGGGCAGCCCGTTCAGCGACCGCACAATCATGTCCCGCTCGTCAATCGGCATCAGCACGCCCCCCGTAGTGCCGCTTCCGCCGTCGCCCGCCGTCTGCGCTCCGATCCGGAACGCCACGTATGGCGCTTTGGCTTTGCAGTCCACCACATAGTAGTTCAGCGTCGCATTGAACGTCGCCGGCGGCTCGAATAGTGCGTTGATGGCTGCCGCCGCCGACGTCGGCACAAAGTTGGGTGCGGTGCCGCTGTCCACAACGGTCTGGAACGGCTTGGACGACGTGAGACGGGCCCCCGCAGGCCCGGACCCGTATCCAGACTCGCCGCCCGCCGCGCCTGGAGGCCCGTACACGACCTCGACTGTCGTGGCGTAGAACGCGCGGAAGGCCGCCGTCCTCGGCATCGTCGGTGGCGGCTCGATCGGCACGCTTGTAAAGTTGCCTTCGTAGTAGGACGCTGCCACCAACCCGCCCAACGCGAGCGCCCCGGCCGGCTGCCAGTACGGCGTCCCTGGTGGCACGCGGTCGATGGCCAGCGAGAAGACGGCGGCGGCAGAATCGTCAGCATCGCCGAGCTGCTTGGCAACATTGGTAAAGAACGGATCGTACGCGGGGGCCGGCAAGCCGCTGCGACGGTATTGGGCTGCCGTGACCGCCGGATACGATAGACCCAGCAGCCCGGACGCCACGCCATCGCCCTTCCAAATGGCCGTCTCGACCAGTGCCGCCTGCTGCTGTGGCACGGTCAGTCCGCCGACCGTGATGGGTGCTAGCACCATGGACCCCCGGAGAGACTCCATCTCGGGGAAGTAGCTGATGCTGAAGGCCTGCGTCGTAATGTTGGTATAGTTGCCCTGGTCGGTGTCGTAGAGGGCGCCGAAATTGCAGGCTGCTTGGGCCTGCCCCGGTTGCGAGGCCCTCGTTGCCGGTGGTGCTGCTGCATGTTCAGGTCCTGTGCCTGCGCAGGTGAACGTCTTGGATACCGCAAAGGTGTCGGAGCTTCCCGTGTCGATAAAGCTGATAAACGACTGCGCCGGTGTCGCCGCGCCCGCCTTGTTGCCCCACGTCACGTTGATGATCGGGTAGACGCCGCTGAAGATGGTGTTTGTGGTGGCATTGGAGCCGTGCTCTGCCAGTTGCCGCCGCTGCCCGACCCAGCGGCGCCACATCCTCCGTAGACTGCCTGCTGTCCTTGCCTCCTCCTCATCCTCCTGCTGCTGCGCATGCTGTGCCTGTAGCGCCTGGATGCGGGCACGCGCAGGACTGGTCAGCACATCGGGATATGGATGCGAGCCGAGAACGAGCTGGTTGGCTGCCAGTGCCTCTGGGATAGCCAGGTCGGGGCGGGTGAAGAGGTGCACGTTGTTGCTCCTGCTGGCGACGGACGCGGCACGTGCCTCGACGTTGCTGCTGTGCTGCGCTTGTTGGTCGACGACGTCGGCCCGGGCGCCATCATGCCAGCCGATCACCAGCACAAAAAGAGACGTGGATATTATCATGGTGGGCGTACGAAAGACGAGAGAAGACGATGCGTCACGAAACGGCAAAAAGAAGAAAGATCGAGGATCCTCGAGCGCCTACGATGCATTGCGGAAGGCACCAAACAAGAGAAGGCAGCAGGTTGGCCCAGTGTCCATCACCTGCCAGCATCCACATTCTCCGTTGAGTTGCCAAATAGGGAAGCCACATATATTAGGAGATAGCTCCTCAAGCCCAGGGCCAAGCATAATCACAAGCAAGTGGAAGGTGCTCCCCCGGCTCCCTTTCCGTTAAGAGACCAAAGTCCAAAAGAAGATGGAACAGTAATAATAGCGGAACTGTCTCCACGGAATGGAGAGCTGCAATGTCATCATCACGAGCAAATACGACCAATTGACACTGCGGAAACGTGGTCGCCGACGGACCTCGGAGGGACGTTCCGGAGGACCTGAGCTGAAAGATGATTTAGCCGGATGGCCACAGAACAAAGCCCTGGGTCATTTTCCCCTCCACTACCGGAACAATCTAAAAGGCACATTGTATTCTCCAGGCACAGGCCTTGGCAAGTCTTCTACTCTTTACTGGAAACACTGTGCTTGGGCAGGATCTTACACTGCTATGACAGGCGCCAACCCTTCGCGCATACGCTTTCCGCGACAAGTACCCATGCTACTCTTTGTACCCCGGCTCAAAGCGATGCCTTGCCGTCACAATGACGTCCCAGTACTGGTGGCGGTACTGGTCAGCCAGCCGTTCGCTCGGACGAGAAGCATACCGCGGCGTCGTTGCCTCGAGGGTCGGCGTGTTCTTCTCGCCGCCCGTCTGCTTCCTCCGCGCACAAAAGCCTGGCGGGTCCGTTTTCGCCATCTTGTCGTACTCCTGCGCCACTTTGAACCGAAGCGCCTGGCGGATCTGGTCGGCAATATCTGCAAACAGTCCTGCCTGGTCGTCTTCGTCTTCTTCCTCCTTGTCGTCATCTCCGCCGTCGCCGTACACCAGGTCCAGAATGGCCGCCCGCAGCACCTCTGAGGCGACTGCTGCTCGCACGCTTTCCACCGGCACATGCAGCAGCTCCTCCTCCTCACCAAGCAGCCAGTACGCCGCATACCGCTCCAAAATCTCGTGTGTCTCTTCGTCGCCGCCGATCAGTTGGACCACCATGTCCCACAGCAGACCATCTTCAAAGACGGAAAACTCGGGGCACCGTCGCCGGCGACGAAATGTTGCTAGCGTAGACGTAGACACTGCCGCTGCCGTGCTCAACGCCGGCCGCGCACGGCCCACGACAGAGCTCGCGTCGTCGAGCGGTCGCAGCGACAGAAGAAAGTCGCGCGCTGGGCCCCGGCTCGTGTCACCTCCCTCAGCGATCTGATCGGTTGCTGCTGCCGCCTCCGAGGAGCCATCCTGCGCGCCGCTTCCGCCAGAAGGACTGGGAGAAGGAGCACCCCGCCTGCGCAGGTGCAGGTAATCGTTGTGCAAGCCGGGTGTGGGCGGCAGCAAAAAGCCGTAGCCGACGAGCAGCTCGCTGTTGGTCTTCATGCCGTAGTTGTTGAAGACCTGCTGTCCGGCTGCGGCGGCAGGGTACGGCTGGTCGGTGCGAAAGACCACCGCGCCGTGGTCAACGCCCCGGTCAAGGGATGCCGCGGCGTCCCAGGTCACGCTGGCCCGCGGGTCGTGGTTGCCGAGATCGAGGACGGGCAGCAGCATGGAAAAGTCGTCGGTCTTGACGCTGGCCGGCAGCAGAGAGGCGTGCAGGGCCGTCTGCAGCTCGGGCGCCAGGACCAGCGATGGCCGGAAGCTGCGGCTCGTGAAGATGCAAAAGGCCCACTGATAGAGCGGGAACGTGTAGCCGGACCAAGACGTCGCGGCGTCTGGCTGCTGGCTCTGCTGGCACTGCTGAAACAAGGCAGACGCCGTGTCGTACTCGTTACGGATGCGCTCCTTCATCTCGGTTGCAGCCACGTAGGCATTTGTACCCTGCAGCAACGAAAGCGCCGTGTCGTCGTTGTCGTCGCCGTCGCCGTCCTCATCAGATGAGGACCGCCAGACGGCTGGCAGAGCCCACGCAGAGACATCGTCCGGCTGCGGCAGTGCGGCCAGATACGGGTACCAGTGCGAACGCTCGCCAAGGAGGTACTGCTGCATCAAGAAGAGACGTCCCAGCACATGAGGCGGTGTCCGCTGCACAAAGGCGACCGGGAATGCGAGGGATGAAGCTGCGCATCGGGTGTCCTTCTCTTCGCTTACCTCACGACCAAGAGGCTCTCCTCCACTGAGCACGTTCAAGTAAGACAACGAGGTAGACAGCGGACAAACCACGACGGCATCGCCGGCCGACAGCCCGCTGCCGCTCTTCTTGTCGCGCATGCGCAAAGACAGCTTCGATACTGGGTCGGCGTAGACCTCCACGCTGTCATGAATGCGGCCGCCCTGAGCCTGGGACCATGCCAAAAGGCGGGACACAGTCCCCTCGGCATCTGGCGGTGCCATTGTTGTGTATAAAGTTGGTGATGTTTCGAGCAAAGACGTAAGTCCACGTGACTATAAGGCACATGAGGTCACGTGTCAGACAGCACGTGCTGCCCTGCTCACATAATCCATGCCCCCACTTTCGAAAGGCGGCAAATGAAAGCGGAGAAATTTTCCAACCTCCTCTCTTCATTCTACCATTTTGCCTCCTAGCAACTTGTGTCGTGTCCTCCTTTCTCCTTTCAAGTTGCTTTTTTGGCTCTCATCCACGGGAGTTTGTCCTCTTTGCGCACACTCCGCCTCTTACCTCGACATCATTATCCTGTCTTCAGTTCCCCATCCCGGCTTTCTTGTTCTTCCCGTTGTCGCGTCGCCCGCATAGAAAGACAAATCTTGATCAAGAATTTCTCTTCTGCTTCGTGTTGTCTGACCATCTTTCTTGACTGCTTGCGCGTGTCCTGCTAAAGACGTGTTTGCTGTGACGACAAGGCTATTGACGAGAGAGAACTGGGCCCAACCTTGCGACACGAAACCACGCCAGAAGGACAACCGACGACGACAACGTCCTCTACGAGACAGCTTCGTGGCCTTTGCTGCGCGTCACTGCGTCACTGCGTCACTTTGCACTCCGATACAGGAAACCTGTGGCTAGCTTTTCCTGCTCTACTTGTCATCTGTCTTGCGCATCTGTGTGAACAAACCATAAACTACCTGAAGGCACAAAAGGTCAAACAAGGCCAAACAAGGACAGAGACGCAACCATGGCTGATTTGACGAATCTCGAGTCTATATTGGCGACTCTAGGTGAGTGACTAAAAAGACAAACGGGACCCGGAGACAAAGAAATATCGTCTTGCTGCACTCCTCTGCTCCGGGAACGGCCATATGACCTGGAATGATAGAAAAGATCAACTGCTGCTTTGCTGTTTGCTGCTTTCGTGCCTTGATCTCCTGGTCTCGTTTGTCTTACTTCTGCCTGCACAGCCGTCTGCTGGTTTTCTCCCTCATTTGCCATCCTGAAAACATGGTTGTGTCCCGTTCATTGTCTGACCATGCATGCTTCTCTTCCTCCAGCCGCTCAAAAACAAGGAGGCACAACGACCACGCCGCCGCAAGGCCAACAACACCCATACCCTCCACCGCCGGGCGCGCCTGGTGTGCCGCCGGCTGCGTCCTATTCGTACCCACAGCCGACAACAAGCGGCAGCTTAAACTTGAGTGCGGCTGTCCAGCCAACGACGTCGGGCACCGTCAGCATCCAAGAAGCGATTGCACGTGCCAAGGCACATGCGGCACAAAATGGCGTAACACCCTACGACAGGCCCATCAACTACGCGCCTCCCCCGGCTGCTGTTGCTGCTGCGGCGGCACCGGTGCC
The DNA here is from genome assembly GCA_019925545.1 of Ophiostoma angusticollis. Lineage (NCBI taxonomy): Eukaryota > Fungi > Ascomycota > Sordariomycetes > Ophiostomatales > Ophiostomataceae > Ophiostoma > Ophiostoma angusticollis. The sequence continues at coordinate 6,250 of JADHKL010000024.1, forward strand.
AGGCCCGGGCTCGGACGGCCGCCGCTACCGCAGCTCCCGCTCTCGCTCACCGCCGCCAGCTCGCCGAGGCGGTGGCGGAGGTGGCGACAACTACCGTGACGACTACAACCCCTACCGCGACGAGCGCCGCGACGAGCAGCGTCATGACCGTCCGTATTCGCCTGCCCATCGTGGCAGCGGCGGCGGCCGGGGCGACCGCAGCGAACGGGGTGACCGTAACAACGGCTCCTTCTCGCCACGCGGCGGCCGGCGCGACCGGTCACCAAGAGGGCGTGGCGGTGGTGGTATTGGTGGCGGCAGTGGCGGCGGTGGCGGCGGCGGCGGCGGCGACTACGACAACGTTGAGATAATCGAGATCCAAGCCCACCTAGTCGGCCTTATCATTGGCCGGCAAGGCGAGAACATGCGGCGCGTCGAGGCCGACAGCCAGTGCCGCGTGCAATTTCTGTCACCCACCAACCCCGACGAAGAGATGCGCCAGTGCAAGATTACGGGTCCGCCTGCACGGCGTGCCGAGGCCAAGGCCGCCATCTACAAGATCATCGAGGACAGCGCCGCCTCTGGCGGGCCACGCGGCGGTCCTTCGGGCGGTCGTGGATACGGCGGCGGCGGCGGAGGTGGAGGTGGATATGGCGGTGGGGGTGGAGGTGGAGGTGGTGGCGGAGGGTACGGGGCGACAGGCGTGCCGGCGGTCCTCAAGGAAGGCGAGGAGTGCATCCAGATCATGGTGCCGGACCGGACCGTGGGCCTGATCATTGGCCGCGGTGGCGAGACGATCCGCGACCTGCAGGAGCGCAGCGGCTGCCACGTCAACATTGTCGGGGAGTCCAAGAGCGTCAGTGGACTGCGGCCGGTCAACCTAATTGGTGGGCGCGATGCCACAAACCAAGCCAAGGAGCTGATCATGGAGATTGTCGACAGCGACACGCGCAATGGCGGCGGTGGTGGTGGCGGCGGCGGTGGTGGCGGCGGGCCGCCAGGTGGTGGCGCGCCGTTCCGGTATCCTGGCGGTAGCGGTGGCGGTGGCGGCGGCGGCTTCGGTGGTGGCTTCGGTGGCGGCGGTGGTGGTGGTGGTGGTGACCGCGACTCCATGTTTGTTCCCGCCGAGGCCGTGGGCATGATCATTGGCAAGGGCGGCGAGACGATCCGCGAGATCCAGGCGCAGACGGGCTGCAAGATCAATGTGTCGCAGACACCGGCCGCCAACGAAAACGAACGCGAGATCGGACTGATCGGATCGCGCGAGGCCATCGAGCAGGCCAAGGCGGCCATTGAGCAGAAGGTCGAGGCCGTGCGCTACAAGCAAGGCGGCGGCAATTACGGTGGCGGCGGTGGCTACGGTGGTGGTGGTGGCGGTGGTGGCGGCCGCGGCGGTGGCGGTGGCTACGGTCAGCAACGGGACTACGACAACCCGGGCTACGGCGGCGGCGGCGGTGGTGGTGGCCGTGGCGGTGGCGGTGCTTCTGTAGCCGCGGCCGGACCGCCAGCAGTACCCGGCAGCGACGATCCAAACGCAGACCCATATGCAGCGTGTGAGTATCTTTTTCTTCTTTTCCCCATTTCCCCATTCCCCTGTCTCCCGCATTCACCACTTTCTAACAAGACACAGACGGCGGCTACGCGGCATATGTCGCTCTCTGGTACCAGGCGCTGGCACAGCAGCAGCAGGGTGGTGGCGCACCACCTCAGTAGACGACTCTGTTCTCTTTTCTTGTATTTTTTCTCCAATCTCCTCAAAAAGTGTTTACGTCAATACCAACCAGTGCCCTGTCTGGGTGGCGCCGGCTGTCTGTCTGCAATGGTTGGGGGCTTCCTTGTCTGTCTGGTTTCGGGTTTCAGTGTTTTTGTAGTCCTGTATCTTTTTCTTCTTCTTACCAGGTATCTTACCTACCTACCTACCTAGGTAGGGGTAGGTAGTCGACTCGTTGTCTGCGTGTCCACAGTCTCGCCATAATCTCGACATGTATTTTAACCCCCAAAAATCCATCTGCCCGGTGTTTTCCCTTCTGGAAAGACTACGGAGTATTTACACGTGCAACGCCCCTGGGATTTACGGAAGGTACCTGTCTATCACTAAAATCCAGTGCCTACATGCCTGCCTACCTAGCCTAGACATACAGCTGATGCCCAACAAACAAAATCCTCATGGTAACATCGCCGTTGATGCCCAATGCTATTGATGCCCAACAAGAGCCCCACACCGTCAGGTCAGCCCCATGGTAACATCACGAAGAACAATTCCACGCGCTGTCAAGGCGACGAACGTTTTCTTACGCTGACGAGTAGGACGGCTCTTCATCAAGCAGCTTTTCATCGAGCGGCTTCTCATCAAGCAGCTCTTCACCAAGCGACTCTTCATCGGCGACTCTTCATCGGCGACTCTTCATCGGCTACCTTCATCGGCTACCAGACGATCGACCACCGACAACGACCACCGACAATGATCGACACATGATGCTCTGGCATATCTACTGTCACAATGCATCTCATTCACTACGACGAAGGCAAGCTTAGGCTTGTAAAGAACGTCAACGAAAACACCGACTATGCTATCTTATCGCATACATGGGGTGACGACGGGCAAGAAGTCAACTTTGACGACATGGCCCAGGACGACCTCGGCAGAGCAAAGCTCAAAGACGGGTTCGAGAAGGTTCGGTTTTGCGTAGAACGCGCAAAAGGGGCCGAATTGAGCTACAGCTGGATTGACACTTGCTGCATCAACAAAGCAGACGCCGTCGAGCTGAACAAGTCAATTAACTCCATGTTCAGATGGTACAAAAACGCAAAGCGGTGTTTTGTGTACCTGTCCGATGTTTCCGTTTCAAGCCGTGAGGCGGGCATGCCAGGGCACACATGGGAGCACGCGTTTCGTCAGAGCAGGTGGTTCAAGAGAGGCTGGACCCTTCAAGAGCTTTTGGCGCCGGCTGTCGTCCTTTTCTTCTCAAAGGAGGGACAGTACCTGGGCGACAAACACACACTTCGACAGCTGGTCCACGAGATCACAACAATTCCCCTAGATGCTCTCTCCCACTACGAGCCGTCCAGGTTCAGCGATACTCTGCGCTTTAGCTGGGCAAACTCGCGTGACACGAAGGAAGAAGAAGACAAGGTCTATTCTCTTCTCGGGCTCTTTGACGTTTCGATGCCGCTGATCTACGGGGAAGGGAAGGACAGAGCCATGCGGCGGCTTAAAAAAGAGATCATCGAGAAGCTTCCTCCATTGGACGAGCGCGATAAGCAATGTTTAAGAGGCCTGCGCCTGTTGGACCCGCGCGACGACAAGAAGCGAATTCAGGACACAAAGGGTGGCCTCCTCCGAGACGCCTATTGCTGGGTCCTGGAAAACAACAACTTTCAGCAGTGGCGCAGCGAACAGGACCGCGTTCTTTGGATTCGGGGTGATCCTGGCAAGGGCAAAACCATGCTCCTCTGCGGTATCATCGACGAACTCCAGCCGAGCACGTGCCTTTCTTATTTCTTCTGCCAGGCCACAAATGAGAAGCTCAACCATGCCACGGCCGTGCTGCGCGGCCTCATCTACATGCTCATCCTACAACGACCGGAGCTCATCTCTTATGTCCGTGAACTGTACGACGATACGCGGAAACAGCTGTTTGAAGACATCAACATCTGGCAAGCTTTGTGCAGGATCCTCACAGATATGCTGGCCGACGAACAGGCACAGCATGCAGTCCTGGTTATCGATGCCCTCGACGAGTGCACTTTCAGGTTGCCGGAGCTACTTCAGTTTATCTATACCACCCCCGGCGTCAAATGGGTGCTCTCGAGCCGAAATCGACCAGATATCGAGGGCAAGCTGACTGCCATGGGCCAAAACGCGCAACTACACCTCGAGCTGAACCAGCGCGCCATCTCTGACGCTGTGGCGGTCTACATCCGTCACCGGGTAGAGCAGCTAGCACACGAAAAGAAGTACGACAGTGACACAAAGGATGCTATCTCGCAACACTTGACTGCCAACGCAGACGGCACTTTTCTCTGGGTTGCCTTGGTGTGTCAAGTGCTTGCTCACCCACAAATTCTGAGACGAAAGGCACTTAAGATGACAAAGTCTTTTCCCGAGGGTCTTTCGTCGCTCTATAGCCGTATGATCGCGGCCATCAACGATTTGGAAGACCCTGAAGACGGAGACATCTGCAAAGACATTCTCGCCATCGCCTCGACCGTATCCCGACCCATCGCATTGACGGAGCTATGCGTACTCTGTGCATCACTGGAAGGCTGGAGCCTGGATGACACAGAAGAAATCATCCAACTATGCGGTTCTTTCCTGACAGTTCGCGACGGAATCTTGTACTTTGTACACCAGTCGGCCAAGGACTATCTCGTCGACGAAGCGGCGCACCACATCTTTCCATCCGGCATGGCCGACCGGCACGCTACGATCGCTTCTCGTTCGCTCAAGGCCCTGTCACAGAGCCTAAGGCGAGACATGTACGGCCTTAACGACCCAGGCTGCATGATAGAAGAGGTGGTGACACCCGATCCTGACCCGCTGGCCCCGATTCGTTATGCTTGCCTCTTTTGGGGCGACCATTTTGAGAAGGCGGACCGATCCGATGTTGATTTACAGGATGGCGGGGGGCTGCACAGATTCTTGCAAGAGAAGTTCTTATACTGGCTCGAGGCGCTCAGTCTCCTTGGAAGCCTCTCGGATGGAGTCATCGCGATCAGAAAATTAGAACAGATGGTACGTATCATTCCTCTCGTCACTTGATGCCGTGTACTGACATGTGCTTTTACCGTACCTAGGTACTTGAGGAAGGACAGGCATTAAGTGGGCTACTTTACGATGCACGGCGATTTGTTCTATCTCACAGGCATGTGATCGATATTGCACCGCTCCAAACATACGCGTCGGCGCTCTTGTTTAGCCCAGAGCGAAGCAAAGTGCGAAGTCTATTCATAGCAGAGAATCTTGTTGGAGCTCATATCGTGCCCATCCTAAGCGAAGACTGGAGTGCATGCCTCCAAACGCTCCAGGGTCACAAAAGTTCAGTCAGGTCAGTTGTCTTTTCGCCGGACGGAAAACAACTCGCCTCGTGCTCATCCGATAAAACTCTCAGGCTCTGGGACACGGCGTCGGGTCAGTGCACACAGGCGTTAGAGGGCCACAGCAGCTGGGTCTGGTCAGTTTTTTTCTCGCCGGACGGGAAACAACTTGCCTCGTGCTCAACCGATAGAACTCTCCGGCTCTGGGACACGGCGTCGGGTCAGTGCAAGCAGACGTTGGTGGGCCACCGTGGTAGCGTCACGTCACTTGCTTTCTCGCCGGACGGGAGACAACTTGCCTCGAGCTCTTCCGATAAAACCCTCAGGCTCTGGGACACGGAGTCGGGCCAGTGCACACAAACGTTGGAGGGCCACAGTCGAGGCATCACGTCAGTTGTTATCTCGCCGGACGGGAAACAACTCGCCTCGGGCTCACCCGACAAAACTCTAAGGCTCTGGGACACGGCGTCGGGTCGGTGCACACAGACGTTGGAGGGCCACAGCGATTATGTCACGTCAGTTGTTTTCTCGCCGGATGGGAAACAACTCTTGTCGGGCTCAGACGACCAGACTCTCAAGCTCTGGGACACGGCGTCCGGTCAGTGCACGCAGACGTTGGACCACAGCAGTCAGGCCAAAGTTGATGTCTTTCTATCTGGTGGTAGACAGTACGGTGTTAGCGAGGATGCGACGTGGATCACTAGAAATGACCGCAGCTTGCTTTGGTTACCAACCGAATGGCGACCTGAGAAATTTTGTGTATCAGGTCAGAGTGTTGGCATTGCTTGTTCTTCAGGGAGAGTTTATATCCTTACTTTCACAGAATAATATATCTAGACGTCCCGATACCTAGCTTGGGGCGTTGCACAGGTGCTCCTTCCCTTTCGACTGTCTCGGACTTTCCTCCAGGTGTTCCCAACACGACGGTGGACAGTGTTTGTGATTTTTATTCTCTTCCGAGACAGAAACCCTCTCTGTACCATTTCAGGACTGATTGGTGGCATTTAGTTCTGCCCGACATGTAAGGCCGTACTCAAGTTAGTACCTACCTCTATACTCCGTATTATCCTGCATTCTTTTGGACCAGCCACAGTCGCATGCACAACCTATCGTGTCTCGGGGAAAAAGGAACATTTTACATAATATACTCCGCGCAAATCAAAAGAGTCTAGACCGCGGCACAGCCGTGGCCTTTTCCAAACAAGCCTTTTTAATCACTGTAGAGTGTAGACATACGGACGCGCTGTTCCCAAGAAAGAGAGGTGCTGGCCGTCCACCCGCTGGTTGTATTCATATTCGGCTTTTCCTCTCCTTTCTTTTCTCTTTTACTTTCCTTTTTCTCCGATTTCCTCTCATTCTTTTGTTTCTTCTTTCCTTCTCCTTTCCGCCCTTCATAGGAGCACCCTTTATAGGAGACATGACGCGTCATCACTTCGCGGGTTATGCCAAAAGTTTTGCTCCTTTATCGACAAGACTTGCCTATGTCTGCCTCCTCTTCTCTGCCGGCACCCGGCAAATCGAGGAGCCAGTCTGGGTCAATATCCAGTCCGTCCTTCTCGAAGGAGACGCGGGCCACAAGGGCGGGGAGCCAAGGACGGGACAAAAGCTTGTTCGCAGGGAGATCCTCGCTATGGCTGGGCCTTTCCGAGGTAGCTATCCTATCCAACGGGTCTCATGTAAATCTGCTCACGAGTGTATCATCCCGTAGTCACGGCCACACGATCATTCTGTCGTACGTCCCGGCAACTTTTGCCGCTGCAGGCCCATTCGAAACGAAGAAGTGTCCATGTGCCAGCAGTCGCTGTTAATATAATGGATGAAGTCGGGGTTTGACTATATAAGCAAGTGGACGAGACGATGAGAGAGAGAGAAGAAGAGAGAGGGAGGAAGAGAGAGAGAAGAAGAGCGAGAAGGAAGCGCGAGAGAGACAAGGAATAAGATAGAAAAACAAGAGAGAAACCCGACAGGAAACGACCAAGATGCTACCCATGTACGTATCCTCATCCTCTCCAGCCCTCACCAACTAACTCCCTCTAGAGAGAAGCTGGCCCCAGCGGCTGACATCATGGCCCATCCGGCCTACCCGACCGCCCTCTGGCAGCTCGACCCGGACGTCACCGCCATTGCCGAGGTGGCCCATGGGCGGCGTTGCGGGCCGCTCAAGATCTACTACGAGATCCACGGCCGAGGCCCCATTCACATTCTAGTACGTTCCCTCTGCCTCTCTCTCCACCAGTTTGTTTCGCCTGCTCATCGCCAGCTCATCTGCGGCATCTCGGCGCGCCACACCGCCTGGCAGCGCCAGACGCTCTACTTTGGCCACGAGCGGCGCGACCAGTACTCGGTCCTGCTCGTCGACAACCGCGGCAGCGGCTTCTCGGACAAGCCGTGGTGGTATAGTACCTCCGAGATGGCCCTCGACCTCGTCGGTGTGCTCGATCATGCCGGCTGGCGCGCCGCGCGCCAGGTCCACATCGTCGGCCTCAGCCTCGGCGGCATGATCGCCCAGGAGCTGGCCTTGCGCATCCCTGCCCGCGTTGGCAGCCTGACGCTCGCCCATACTGCTGCCCGCGTCAGCCAGGGCTTGCCTTGGTCCGACCACTTGGCCGGCTATGCCAAGGTCCTGCTGCAGAAGAAGACGGTCGACCAGACGCTCTGGGCCGCCGCGACCGCCATGTTTAACCACGAGTGGCTGCTAGCACCGGACGATGCCGACGTGCCCAAGCTGGGGACTTGGGGGGTTCGTCCACCACGTCGGGCAGAACAGAGAGCAGCCGAGACAACAGCGGGAGCAACAACCACAGCAACAGCAACAGCAACAGCAGCAACAACAACAACTACACCCACACCCTCCACATACCTCCGCTTCGACAACAACTTCATGCGCTATGCCGCGCAGGAGCTCACCAAGCAAAACGACCCCTACTTCACCAACGCCGACCGCTTCGCTGTGCTGGGGCACCTGCTGGCCTCGTCGCTACACTACGTTTCCGACGCCCAGCTGGGCCAGCTGGCTGACTCCGTAGGCCGCGACCGCATCTTGGTGATGCACACGCGCGACGACGCCATGGTGCCGGCCGCCTGCGGCGCGCACCTGATAGACAAGCTGGAACCGGGCCGTGGTGCCCTCATGCTTGACGGCTCCGGCCACGTGCCCAAGCTGGAGCGTGCGCGCTGGTTCAACGAGTTGCTAGCCGAGACGTTTGCCGCCAGTGAGGCATTGTCGCTGTCGGACAAGGACAAGGCGAGATAGGGACGGGATGGTTAAGCTGGGCGGACGGTTGTTGACCAGCAGAATAGATGAACTGAGACGAATTGCCACACACGTGACCGAGCCTTGGTGGACCCCACATTCAGAGTTGGACATTGCACATCTAGACATTTCTGCCTAAGAGACATCAAGGAAAAAGGTACACCAAACACCCAAATCATGGACGACATCAGCTTTGACCCTGCCAACCCGTGGCTCATCCCGCTGCCATCGGCCTTTCACGTCGACGAGGCCATCAAGGCCGACACGTCGCACAACCACGACGGCGACTGCCCCTACGGCGACAAGTGCCCCAACCGCTACCCGCGCGTCGTCGTCATCCGCTTCGGCAACCGCACCGACCCGGACGTCATGCGCCAGGACGCTGCCCTCAACAGCATTGCACCCAAGGTGCAGAACTTTGCCGCCATCTACACCTGCGACACGGCCGCCCTCTACGACGAGAAGGGCAACGCCAGCAACCTGATTGAGAGTACGTCTTCCTTTCGTTCTCTTCCCTCTCTTCGTTCTTCTTTTTTTAGGTTTCATTCATCTGACCATCAGTGTACGAACTCTACGACCGCGTCACCACCATGTTCTTCTTCCGCCGAAACCGTATGATGGTCGACCTGCGCACCGGCAACAACAACAAGATCAACTTTGTGCTGCAGAACAAGGACCACCTGATCCAGACCATCATGGACGTTTACGAGGCTGGCAGCAAGGGCGTCGGTCTTGTCGCCTCCAAGCTGGACTACTCGAGACTGCCCCAGTACTAAGTCGGCTCACGACGCGGCGTTGGAGTTTTTTTCTTTGACAGAAGTAGGACACACTCGCCCTCCCTGAATATACCACAATTGTCTATTTTCCGTTTCTTTGCTAAACACATTTTGCAATCTCTTGCCAGCCGCAAAACAACCGGCGTTTGTGTGTTGTCTCTCGGTCGGAGTCTAGGTAAGTGAAGGGATCGATCCCATGTCATACAGCAGCATGCTTGCGTCACTCGTAACCTGCGTCCCAGGACTGTACTTTCACGTATCTTGATCCATGAAACCTTTTGATGCGTGGCCTCACCAACGCCCAAATCACCATTTGTAGAAGAAACGTCAAAATGCGTAAACCCAAAACGGAGCCCATAACAAAGAAACAGAGCCCACAAAACCCGTCCCTGTTGACCCGCGATCAAGCCATCGCGGCTGCGTTTTGTCCTTGCCTCTCTCTCGCCTTCCCTTCGTCCAGTCGCTGCTTTTCACCGCGGGCCTCTGTCGTCGCCGCCAATGCGCTCGAGTGCTTCCAGCATCACAATCGAGTTGCCGCGGATAACCTAGAGAGGGAGCCGATTAGAAGACAAAACGCCAAGACTGAGCTGCGTCGAGAGAGAACTCACCACCATGCCGATCTTGACCTTCTCGCCGCCGTCCTTTTCCTCCACAGCCTCGTCGAGGACAATGTTTAGAAAGACCTAACAAGAGCGCGTCAGCAGGAAATGGTTTCGGAGGTTTCAGACTACAGCACAACTCACATCGTAGCCGCGCAGCACACCAATCACCTTGCGACTGCCGTTCAGCTGCACGAAGAGCCGCTTGTCGAGATACTATGATGCCACGGGACGCGACATTAGCCAAGGCAGAGAAGGAGAGGGGGAGGAGAGGCCTCTTTAAGACGAGGCAGGACAGCAGATGCGCACCTTTTTCAGTTCTGGTTGTGCGGGTGCCATGGCGAAGGGTGTTTAAGAGGAAGGGAGTGTTGAGCGCCGGGGAAGACGCGAGACGAAAGGGAAGAGGAAGTCGTGGCGTGACGAGACGGAAGGGTAACGAAAAGGTGTGGCGTTTCGTGAAGCTGTTCCAAAAACGTGATGCTGTTGGAATCGATTTTTAGGGAGCAGCCTTATCGCTCTAGGTCACGTGGTGATAACACCGTCAAAAGCGACAAAACTCGCCATCAATCTCGCGTCTTCTCTTTGCAACATGAAGCAAGCAAACGAGTGACCGACGATGAGTCTATTCACAAAACGAAAAGGCCGGCGGATAGCGACGTTTGAGGACGAGGACGAGCCACAGAACGGTGCCAGCAGCGTATCGCCTGGCAACGAGGGTGAGTGTTATGCTGCGCCGCCGAGATTCTCTCTTTTTGTCTTTCCCTGTTCCTTGCTGATGTGCTGGCCAAGGCTGACGGTATACTCTTCTTCCATGTATCTATAGACGCCTCAGAATCCGTACTACAGCCCATCCGCTTCGGCAAGCGACAACCAAAAAAGTCGTCTCTCCGCCGCAGCATCCATGTCGACGACGCTGAAGCGGCTCCCAGCGAGTCTACAGCGGCTGGCGACAGCGGCAGTGGCCCGGACCGCACACGAGACAGCTCGCAAAGGGCTGCGAGGCCAAGCGCCCGCACTGGCGAGGACAATAGAGACAATGAGGAGCAGACTGACGACGACGATGGCGATGGCATAAGTCCGTCCGTCGTGCGTCCCTCGGCCCTCGGCCGGTCTGCGTCCCGGCGAAATAAAAAGGTCGTTGCGGTGGCCTCGACGACAAAGTCCACGGCTGCCGCAGAATCGCGGCTGTTGTCTGCTGGCGGCGGCGCAGACGATGGCTCCCTGAAAAACAGTACAGGACGCACGTTGAGCGCCCAAAATCCGCCATCCCAGCGCGTCCGCGAAACGACCGCCTTCCGCCAGTCTCTCGCCAGTCGCTTGCCCGCGCGGCGGCGCCTTATGGGCGATAGCGATGCCAGCGACGGCGGTGATGACGACGACAACAACGACGACGACAGGCCGCGCTACGACCAGGCGTATCTGGACGAGCTGCAGAGCGCGACCCCAAACGCACCACCAAAAACGCAGCCGGTCGCGGAATCGGGACCCGACGACATGGACCTCGATCCCTCTGAGCTTGACGGCGCCATGCTCGTGGACCCGTCCGAGCTGGGCTTGGCCGGGCCCTCAGCGACCGTGGTTGCGGGCGGGGGTGTTACGGGTGCCGCCGGTGGTCCCGCCGCCGCGCGCGTCCTGACAGCCACGGAGATCCAGGAGCGCAAGGACCGTCGTGCACGTCGCGCCCTCGAGCAGGACGTCATTACTCTCGGCAGCGACGACGACGAGGAGGCCGGCTTCATTTCGCTGCTGCCGGAAGACCGCACGAACAAGTCCACTTCGAGCAAGCAGGGCAAGAAAGACTCGCGGCTCGTGCGCGAGGACGAGGACCTCGGCGAAGGTTTCGACGAATACGTCGACGACGGCCAACTGCCGCTGGGCCGCAAGGCCGAGCGGGCGGCGCGGCGACAGCGCAAGCAGGAGATGGCGGCGCTGATTGACGCAGCCGAGGTGGGCAACGACGACGGTGACGGCGATGCCGGCACCACCGAAGCAGAACGAGCGGCACGAGCAGCACGAAGAGAGCGAGGTACAACAACAGCCGGCACCACCCCCTTTGGCCGTGCAGACGCGGCGAGCGACGACTCCGAGGCCGAGCGGCGCGCTGCGTACGACGCGGCGCAGACGCGTGCGGGGATGGCGGGCCTGCGGATCCGACGACAGAACGGAGGCGAGGACTCGCGCGACGACCCGAGCAGCAGCGTGCACGGCAGCGTGCCCATCCCGCGCATGCGGCCGCTGCCGGACCTGGCCACGTGCCTGCAGCAGATGCAGAGTGCCGTGGCCGTGCTGGACTTGGAGGTGGCGCAACACCGGGCAAAGCTGGCGGAGGCAGAGAAGGACAAGGCAGAGATTGTGGAGCGCGAGGCCGAGGTGCAGGCAGTACTGGACGCGACGGCAGCCAAGTACCAGGCCGTTCTGGGGACCAACAAGGGTAGTGGCACTGCAGCAGCAGCGGCTGTTTCTGCGGCTGCTTCAGCTGCCGTGTCCAATGGCACCAGTGTGGTGACGACGCCGCTGCGGGCTCTGCCGCCTGGAATGCTGACCAGCGAGCTGGCCGCGGGCGCGCGGGGACTAGAAAGCCTGGGGACGACGCCGACGCGGCGCGCCAACGCCGAAGAGGAGCGGGCGGAGGGGGGGATTTAGGCTTCAGATGTTGTTCGTTTGTTCATGACATAGCTGCAGCGAATAGAAAGCGAATGGAACAATGTATATTCCGTGTGTAAACAAAAGCACGCGAAACGTGGGATAGAAAGAAGAAATCAAGCCAGCGCCAGGTTAGATGTAGAAAGGAGTAAAAACAAGATAACAAGGACAGAGATACAAGTGTCTCCAAAGTCTACTCAACAACCCTTGAGCTGCGTTCCAAACGCTCGCTACTATTACAACCTGTGCAAACGCCATCCAGACAAAGGCGCCCATTGCTACTTTGTCCGGCTCACGCCGGCACCGATGACGCCCGGCAGCTTCTCCTCGCCGACGTCGAACAGCATGCCAATGGCAAAGCTGACGGCCCCGACCATGGCGACGGTGAAGCCGGTCAGGAGCCAGAACGGCACGCTGACGTCCTTCTTCTGGCACATGTTGCCCGCCCAGTGCGTCGTGCTCAGGCCGCCGGGGCTGTCCTCGGGCCGGTTCAGCGTGGAGAAGCAGTGGCAGACAAAGCAGACGGCGCCTTTCTGTTGTTGTTGCAGCTGCGCGCCGTCGAGCGTGCCGCTGTTGAGGACGTACTTGTCCACGCAGGTGCCGTGCTGGCTGCAGTTGCCCGTCTGCGTGATGCACGAGTTGAACGACTGGAAGCAGGCCGGAAGGGTGACGCCGGCCGCGGGGGAGAACGCAGCGGCCGCGTGGGTGTTCTTGCTGTTGCCGCCCTTGGCCACGTTGCTCGTCACGATGATGTCGGTCACCGGGTCCTCCTCCACAAAGACGGCCTCCAACTCGGCGCGGCGGCGCACCCGCAGGTCGAGCGGACCGCCGGACAACTTTGCAGACTTGGACGGCCGCGGCGTCTTGGACCAGGAGCTGGCCTCGCTGCCGCCGGCCTTCTTGCCGTCATTGCGACTGCGCTCGGGCATCAGCAGGAGCACGACGTCGGCGTCCCCGCGCTCGACAAGGCCGTGGATCTGGGGCAGGGCGGCCACGAAGTCGTCAACAGCCGTGGGGTTCTGATAGGGAAAGTATTAGTCACGTGGATGAACCAATGGCAAAACAAGGAATGCAACGCACCGTCTTGACGTCGTAGAGACCGACAAAGACGCCGCCCGGCCATGACGCGGGCGCGCCGTCGGCCACCGCGTAGGCAATGGGCGTGTCCCGGAGCGTCACGATGCCGTCGCTGGCCAGGTCACCGACAAAGAAGCGCACATTGGCGTCGTGCGTCGGCGGATCGTCAATGGTAAAGGCCGGAAGCGCGCCAAACCCGGCGGCCGGCAGCGCAGCCTCGATGGTCTCGATGTGGACTGGCTGGGAGCCCTCGATGACAACCAGCAACTCGCGCCTCCGTGTTGTTGCTGCCGCGGTTGCCGGCGGCGCGCCTGTTCGTGCTGCTGCGGCATCGTCAAAGAGCGCCGGCGGCTGGGCGCCAAACTGCTGGATGTGCTCGACAACGGCTTCCGCATCAGCAAAAGGCGCCAGTGTGTCGCGGAAGCTGCTGGCGTCGCTGGCGAGGAGGCGCTGCAGCAGGATCTGGTGGGCCACCTGGCGGGAGAGATGTGGTGGTGAAGAGGACGAAGACGCGGCGTCAGCGTAGGCATCGGTGTCAAAGGAATCGGATGGCAAGGACGCAGATGGCGGCTGCGCGCGGAAGAGGTAGACGGGCGCCGCCACGGACGACGAGGAAGAGGAAGAGGCGGCGGCAGCTGATGAGGCCAGGGTGGCCACGACGGCCAGGCTGGCGAGGAGCTGCATTGGGGGGGATGTCGGCGTGTGATGGGACAGATGGGTAGGTGTGCAGGAAAGGCCGACGTCGTTGCGTTTCGACAAAGGATGTCGTATCTCGAGGGATTAAGGTAGGGGAGCTTAGCTGCTGGGAAAAGGCGCAAAAGGGATCATTGTTCACCCGTTTAGACAGTGTGTATACGTATGCGTACTGTACGCAGACTGTGCTGGTCTGGACATCGACTTTCGTGGCAAACGGCAAAATTGCAACATCTTCAAGCAGCGACGCCATATCTCGTTGCATTTCATGCGTCTCTGACCTTTCATTTCCTGCGCTCTCCCAGTTCATCATCGTCTGCACATCTTTGTTGCTTGGCGACAACGACGCAAATCTCCGCTTCGGGCCTTGGGCCACTGCTCGACATCTTCAATCTCCCGCGAGCCCCGTTCCGAGTTTTGCCTGGCGCCTACACACACGATGCTGCGGTCCATATGGGCATCACGGCCACCACTGGCGTCGTGGTTGCGGCGGCGATCGACGCACGGCGTCGGCTTGTCCGGGGCGTCACCAACACATCTGTCAATGGCCCTGGGAACCGCGACACCGGCGCCGCTGGTGCAGCACGTGCGGATTCGAACACGACGGCGGCTGCGCAACGCAGTGATTGGTGCCAGTGTCATGTACGTGTGCTGGTCGGTCTACTTTACGCGGGTGGTGGTGCCACCGCTGGCGGAGCATCTGGAGGGCAGCAGCAACAGCAACAGCAACAGCAATGACAGCGGCGACGGCGACGGCGACGGCGAGGGTGCAGCCCTACCACCCATCTTCTTCCCATTCCCCTTTACATTCCGGATGGTGCAGTCGCGGCCATACAAAGGCTCAGACCCGGAATGGCAGGGATACATTCGCATTGCGCGGGACCAGGAGCTGCTGGTCAAGATCCGCAACGACATGCTCGAGACGGTACGAGCGGCGGCCGAGGCCAACCCGGTGCTGACGAGCCGCTGCGGGCGGCCGATCCGCGTGCGCAAGCACTGGCTGGACCTGGACTTCCCCTACCGGCCACCGCCCAAGTACGTGCGCGACGGGCTGCTGCTGAGGATGGACGGCTCGCTGGAATACGCGACGACGGAGGTGGACGCGACGACAATGATGCGCATTTCGCGGGCGTTGTGGCCGGTGCCGGTGGCGCTGTCGGCGACATCGTTTGTCACGACGCTGGCGCGGCAGAACGTGCAGAATGTGGCACGGTACTTTGGCTTTGACCTGGGGGGAAGTTCGGCTGGTGCTGTTGGCGGTGTCGCCGGCGGCGGCGGTAGCGGCGGCAGCGGCAGCGGCAGCGGCGTAGCGCAGGCGCAGAAGACCGATGCACTGGCATCGACGTTGAAGCGGCGACTGGAAGAGGCGGAAGCACAGACAAAGGCACAAACACAAGCACAACCGAAACGCGGCGAGGCTGCGTCGGGGACGCTGCCGACATCTCCATCGGCCACGACGGACCCAGACCGGATCCTCAACGCCAAAGACCTGATCCCGTTCGAATCGGTGCGGGCGAGCATCGACGACGCGTGGGTGGATTTTAAGAAGAAACTAGCCGAGACGTGGCGACCGCTGCGACCGCAGGCGCCACGCGGCAGCATTGGGGTGTCGGGGCTGGTGGAGCTGGTGACGCCCAACTCGCGGATCATGATCGAGGTGGTGGCGTTCTGGGACCCCAAGACGCGCAAGTACGACGCGCCGACCATGCACATGAAGTTGCGCAGCGTGCGGGCGCGCAACCAGGTCCCGCTGAAGAGCTGAGGGGGGTGGGGGTGGGATGGAGAGCACTGGTGTCTTCTGAGGGGTGAGGATCTACGGCGCTGATGGATATTGTTTCTTAAGCATGGGACGGCAAAGCGCGGAGTCTAGCATGGTCATAGCAAATTCGGACCTGTCAAAGTGAATTGGTTTAAACAAGCTTCAAGTGCGTCGTTACAGGCGCCTCGCTGCAAGACAGGACAGTTGATCCGTCACTCCGGCCTGTCGCCCTGTTCCCACCCGCCCTGTTCATATCCCCTGTCAGCTCATCAGCCCGATCATCGCATCTCTCTGTCTGATTTGGTCGCTGGCCTCCTTTCTTCCACGCAGATCGCCAACCTCGGCAGATCATAGACAGTACCTGCTCCTTGCAGCTCGTGGGGGAACGACCCGATGCGCTACAGCTGATCTTTGGAGGAAAAGGCAAGGGATAGATAGAATGGAGTGTTCAGGAGCTCATAGCTAAATGCTCCTCGTCAAGTAGTCTAGAACAGTCTCTAGTCGCTGAGAATTGCATCCTGTCGAGGTGGACAAGCCGCCGTCACCGCTAAATTAGCACTCACCTCAGTCTCACACCGCCTGGCAAAACTACTCCACGTTTCTCCAAATGATCGCCGCACCATCACCGAACAGCATGTGAAGATCTTCTCCGCACTTTGCCTTTGACCGAGGCGTTGTCTGTCTTTCTATTCTCCCTTACTCTTTCCTTCTTTCCTCCCCCTCTCTCTCCCCCTCTCCCTCTCCCTCATCTCTCCCTCTCCCTCCCCTTTCCCCCCTACTCCCTATCTTCCGCTTCACCTCCTCATCATGACTTCTGACGACAAAGTGTACGACATTGTCATTGTGGGTGCCGGCCTGTCTGGTATCAACTCGGCGTACCTGCTGCAGACACAGATCCCCGACGCCTCTTATGTCATCCTCGAGCGCCGCCACGTCATCGGCGGCACCTGGGCTTTCTGGAAGTACCCTGGCGCGCGCTCCGACTCCTCATCCGCCGTCTTTCGCTTTGCCTGGCACCCGTGGCCCCACGACGGCAACTTCCCCGACGCGCCACTGGTCCAGGCGTACGTCGCCGACGCCGCGCGTGCCCACGGCATCGACCGCCACATGCGCTTCGGCCAGACCGTCGGCGACCGCTGCTGGTCGTCCGCCGAGCAGTGCTGGACCGTCTCCGTGACCGACGATGCCACGGGCGCCACGCGGCCGGTGCGCGCGCGCTGGCTGATCAACTGCAGCGGCTACTACAGCTACGAGCGGGCGCTGGCCGTGGACATTCCGGGGCTGGAGCAGTTTGGCGGCGTGGTGCTGCATCCGCAGTTTTGGGATGCCGAGGATGTTGAGGATGTCGAGGGTGTCAAAGACAAAAAGGGAACCGACAGGAACAAGAAGGGAAGCGACAGCAACAAGAAAGGAAGCGACAGCGACAAGCTTGTCGACAAACGCGTGGTCCTCATCGGATCCGGAGCCACGGCGGTGACGATGCTGCCGCACGTGGCGCGCGTGGCACGGCACACAACGCTGCTGCAGCGCAGCCCGTCGTACGTGCTGGCGCTGCCGCGGCGGGACGCGCTCACGCTGCTGCTGCGGCGGCTGCTGCCGCGCTCGTGGGCCGACTGGCTGGACTGGCGGCGGCAGATGGTGCTGGAGAGCGCGTTTGTGTGGTATCTGCGGACCTTTCCGGCGTCGGGCCGGCGGCTGCTGCGCGCGCAGGCGAAGCGCTTGCTGCCGCCGCGCGTCGACGTCGACGTGCACTTCCGGCCGGCGTACGCGCCCTTTGACCAGCGGCTGTGCATGAGCCCGGACGGCGACTTTTTCGCCGCGCTGCGGCAGCCCAACTGCGAGATGGTCACGGCGACGATTGATCACGTGACGCCGACGGGCGTGCAGGTGGTGGACGGCGACGGCGGCGACGGCGGCGACGGCGGCGACGGCGGACGCCACCTCGACGCCGACGTGCTCATCACCGCCACCGGACTGCACGTGGAACTCCTCAACGGACGCGTGCCGCTGGTCGACGGCCAGCCGGTGGACGTGGCGCGGCAGTTCAGCTGGCGCAGCTGCATGCTGGAGGGCGTCCCCAACATGTGCTTCATCATCGGCTACACGACAGGCACGTGGACGCCGGGCGCCGACGCGCACTTCCGCACGGTGCTGGCCGTGATGAAGGAGATGCGGCGCCGTGGCGCGACGGCGGCGACGCCGACGGTGGCGGGTGGCGCGGCGGCGCGCGCGGCCATGCCGCAGCGGCCGGCGCTGCCCAACAGCAGCGGGTACCTAGTACGGGCGCACGAGCGCATGCCGCTGGCGTCGGGCTCGTACCCGTGGACGACGGGACTGACGTATGCGTACGACACGTGGTACAACTGGTTCGGCAGCGTCAAGGACGGCATGGTCTACACGGTGCCGGACAAGAAGAGGGTGTGAGGATGCAGAATATTGTTTTAGTGTATATACGCTGGGCTTTTGAACTGTAGGATACAGGAAAGAAGTTACGCCATGCCAAGAGCAAACGGTGACGGAAGAAGGTATCAAAACATGGACATGAAGACTTGGAGGGCGAGCAAGGCGGTGAGGGCGATGGCGGGTACTGGCAAGGAGCTGGCGGCAGAGGCCTTTTTCTCCTGGCCGTCGCTGCACTGGCCGGTGAGGGTGTAGTTGCCGGCAGCGCTGAGGGAGACCTCGGCGGTGCCGCAGTTGGCGGCCTTGGCCATGTAGATGGACAGGTTGTCCTGGTCGAAGATGGCTGGAGGGTTAGCGAAACGAGCGAGGAAGAACGAGCGAGGAAGAACGAGCGAGGAACGAGCGAAGCGAGAAAGGAAAGAAAGAAAACGAGCGAAGCGAGGAAGAACGAGAGAAGCGAGGAAGAAAAGAAAACGAGCGGAGCGAGGAAAAGAAAAAGAAAAGAAAAGAAAAACCTACTATAAACAGAGCGCATAAAGGTGTCTCCCAGGATGATGACGCTGTCGTCCGAGGGCAGGGCGCCGAGGGCGCACAGGTTTGACGAGGCTTCCCAGATGAACTCGGTCAGGGGCACGGCGACGGTAAAGTTGCCAAAGGTAAAGTCGATGGTGCCGCCCTTGCGGCCGACGTTGCAGTCAATGGTGACGCTGCCGTCGTCCTTGGACACGGTGGCGCCCAGCTTGGCGGCCAGGGCGCTGATGATGGTCGACGGCAGGTAGCTGAGCGAGGAGCCGCTGTCGAGAAGGACGGCGAGGGCGGCGCTGCTGGAGCCGGACACTGACGCCGAGCTGCT
This sequence comes from Ophiostoma angusticollis, assembly GCA_019925545.1. NCBI lineage: Eukaryota > Fungi > Ascomycota > Sordariomycetes > Ophiostomatales > Ophiostomataceae > Ophiostoma > Ophiostoma angusticollis. Next base: position 25,319 of record JADHKL010000024.1, read on the forward strand.
GGCGCCGGGGGCCGTGTAGCCGACGCCGTCCATCTGGACGTAGTAGCGCCAGGGCTTGCCCGGGTCGTCGGCCTGGGGCGGCAGGTTCTCGAAGCGGTAGAGCGGGCCGCTGAACTTTTTCGTGTCGGCGCCGCCAAAGATGACGACGCCGTTGGCAATGTCGTCGTGGACGTCCTCGGTGCTTGGGTCGGGCGTGGCGTCGGTGGCGGTGCCGAGGGCCAGCGAGAAGACGTGCGACTGGATCAGGCCCTGGGCCACCAGCTCGTCGACAATGTTGTTGTACTTGATGTTGTAGCCGCGGCCGAAGCCCACGCCCATGATGGGGACGGTGGCGTCTTCGCTCTGGACGGCGACGCCGAAGATGACCTCCTCGAGGACTTTGGAGTCTGCTGGTCAGTTTTTTCCGTCTTTTCTCGTCCTCTACTTCTTTTGACCTACTCGACCCCGAAATGGAAAGGCTGTCCTGCACGTAGTCAATCACCGCCGTGCCAGTTCCGTACGACAGCGTCTTGTAGATCTCGCCGTCGACAAAGGTGCTCGACTTGGACGGGTCGTAGACGCCGACGGAGCGACAGAACGCGCGGTTCTTCGACGACTGCACCGTCGTGCAGTCTGGGTCCACCCACAGCTCGTTGGAGCCGGTGTCCAGCTGCACACGCACCGTCTGCGCCGGCGTGCCGATGCCGATTTCGATCATGTAGGCCAGGTTGGTGTGGTTGTAGAGCGTGGCCGTGACGACATCGCGTCTGTGAAGCAGCCCGCGGCGCTCCAGATGCCGCCGTAGCCGCCGGTCGGGCACGTGGTCGTGCTTGTGCAGCGGGAAGCTGACGTAGTTGGCAGCGGCACGGTCTTCGACGGTGGCACGAGCCGACGGCGGCAGTACGGAGGCCGAGACGGCCGTCAAGGCCAGTGAGAGGAGGAGGAGAGACATGAGAGGGGAGGGGGGTGAGGGAGAGGGAGAGGGAGAGGGAGAGGGGGAGAGAAAGAAGGGAACAGGGAGAAATAGAAGGGGTAGGAAGGAGAAGAAGGAGAAGGAGAAAAGGTAGGTAAAGAAGGGAAGGAGAAAGAGGACGCGTGAACACAGCTATCACATCGAATTAAGGTTATTTCACGGCGCAAGAGCTCTTTAAGTAGTTCGTACGTCCGTAAAGATCCCCCCGAACGCCGTTCCCTGCCCGGGACCAATCTCATGCGAGTCAGCCCAGCGGTGGCTGTATTTGGCTCCCATGCCGGGGTGGCGGACGGAGGAGCACGAGAAGACCGAGTCTTTGTTTCTACCAGCCCACTTTTCTTTTGTTGTCTTTTTTTGTCGTTGGCTCCGCCAAGAACAGCGACCAAGGCAGCGGCTGAGGAGTCTTGGCGAGATCCAGGAGGGGGGAAGCGGAGAGGGCGAGAGAGAGAGACGAGGGAAAGACGAGGGACGAGGACAGACCAGAACAGACAGCTGACCAGACGACAGACAGACAACCATCGCTCTGCTGTCCGTGGCTGGTAAGCTCTTTTTTTGGCATTGCCAGCCACATGTCGTGCCTTTCTTGGCACGATGGCAGTGCTGCTGGGCAGCTGGAGCTGGCTCAGGGGCTGTGCCTCTGGCCTTGTGCTTAGACGCCAAGACGTCGTTTTCTTATTCTCCACTTTTCGTTTCATCCCTTTAGGTCGCTCTTTCCTTGCCGCGTCGGACTGCTTGCCAGACTAGGCCATTGGACGACGTTGGACAAGACGAGACTGCTTGGCGCCGTCTTGTGCTCCGTCTTACGAAAGACAGCTGAGGGGGCAATGTGTTCATGTGTGCAAGAAAACAGCAAACGAGCGGCCAGGCACAGGTGTCGGTTGTTTAAGCATGTAGTGTCGCCGTTTGGCAAACCTAGGTTTGGCGGACGAAGGTCCTACTCGCACTAGGGAGCATAAAAGCTAATTTAAGGTCGGGCGTTCAGGATGGGAACCCGGTCAGTGGAAGAACGCATTCGAGTCTGCGTAATTGGAAGGAAGGAGTGCCAAGAACGTTACTCTCGCAGACGGAGTATCTGCCGTATTCCGTACGGGGTACATGAACATTGAGCTGAGCCTCAACCGCTGCTGAAAAATAAGCAAACAAATCCTGCTAATTTCACGCACCTTAATTGCTAATTTCACGCACCTCAAGCCTAAATAGGCTTAGTGCGGTCACATGTAAGCTGCTGCATCACGGGGCATCGGGAAAAGCATCACCAAAATCTGGGTGATATTCCCAGCCTTACGACGAATATCGCCAACTACACGACCCTCCGACAGTCAGAAAAAAAACGAGTACCCGATACACAGTCTCCCAAAGATGCTCTACATTCCAGAATGTCTCTCGTACCGCTCGCGATTCCTCCGGAGGTGCAATTGGAGTCGAAAGATGCGGTGCTGAAATATGCCAATAACTGGGCAAAGGAGAGGGATATGCGTTCACGACGAGCCGGTCGTGTACAGTGGGTGGCAGGGTGAAAATATACTACTCTTGTGACCGGTATAACACCTATACTCGGTCTCCTGGACCACGAAAGCGATCGTCAGCCGTACGAGGACTTGGGTGCCCCTTCTCCGTTATTGCCCAAGAACTCGATGAGAGCAGCTGGGTTTTACGCCACCGCGAAAAACCAGAGTGCTCTACGCACAACCACGACCTACCAATCATCTCGCCTCTCATCCTGTTCTCCGGCGGCTGACAGACGAAGAAAAAGCTGTGGTTTCTCGCCTGTCTGCCGCTAATGTACGGCCTCTGAATATTATCTCTTTTCTACGGCAAAACTATGGCACGATTGCAATTCAGAAGGACGTCTACAACGAGGTGGTCAAGGCCAAGAAGCAGCGTACCCATGGGAGTACCTTTACACAAGCTTTTGTCGACTCCCTCACAGAAAAGGGCTACACCAGCCGAATTTTGGTTACGGCAGACACTTGAATCGCGGCTGTTTTTTTTGCGCACAATGAATCCCTCGACTACTTCCGACACTATTCATACTCCCTACTTCTCGACTGCACCTACCAAACGAACGTCTACGGACTACTGCTTTTGAATATCTTGGTGGTGGCGCTTTCCCGATGCCCGTGATGCCGACGACTTACACGTGACCGCACTAAGCCTATTTAGGCTTGAGGTGCGTGTAACTAGCAATTAAGGTGCGTGAAATTAGCAGGACCCACAAAAGTACCCAGGCCGATGACAAATCGGACCCACCTCTCACCTATTCTTGCAGCCTCGCCTCTGGAACTGCCAGGCTGCGCCGCTGCAGCCTTATGCTTCAAGCTCAACCATGACGACAAAACCCCCGCGCAGCTCGGCCGGCTGCTGGACCTGCCGGCTGCGGCGCAAAAAGTGCGACGAGGCGCACCCCTTGTGCGAGGGCTGCAAGGCGCTGGAGATCGAGTGCCTGTACGGCGACATGCGGCCGGCCTGGATGGACAACGGCGCGCGTCAACGGGCCATGGCGGAGCGGATCAAGGCGACCGTCAAGGAGAGGGCGGCCTGGCGGCGCCAGAAGCGCTTGTTGCGGGGGATGGAGGGGGACTGGGGCGTGATCCGGCTGATAACTGATGCTGGTGGGCATACCGATGACGTGGCATCGACCAGCGGCACGTCGCATCCGTGGCCGACGCCGTCTTCTTCGACGCAGCCTTCCATGTCATCAACGACACCGCCAACGCCGCCGACTGTTTCCGGGGAGGACGACTGTGATGATGACGACGACGACAACTCGCTGGCGGCGCTACTGGCGGTCACGGGCGTGTCCGCTGTGTCACCCTCGACATCGACCGCCCAGGAACGGTCCTTGGGCCTGGTCATGGTGTACCTGGACCACGTGTTCCCGTTTCTGTACCCCTTTAGCCGGCCAGGTATTCTGGCGGGCGGCCGCGGCTGGCTGCTGGTGCTGCTGACGGCCAACAAGGCCGTCTACCACTCGGCCATGAGCCTGTCGGCCTACTACCTGGCCGTGGCGACCGCAGGTGCGACCAAGCACGACGCGAGCCATGCTGCGTCAGTGGCTGCCGGTGGCGACGGCAGCGGCAGCACCGGAAGCCAGTGCCTGGTGCAGGTGGCCGGCGAGATGCACCGGCAGCAAGAGCTGTCGCTGCGTGCGCTGCAGCAAACAATTGCCAACATCCGCGCGCGCGCCGCCCACGCCCACGCCCACGTCTACGCACACGTGCAAGAACCAGCACTAGGCCAGCCACCTCCCTGCCCCGACGAGTCCGTCGGCGACTTCTTGGCCGTACGGGCGCGCGCCCTGGCCAGCATCCTGCAGCTGCTGTCCTTTGAAGTCGTTCGCCAGCGCCTCGACAACTGGCACGTGCATCTGGACGCGGCCGTGGCGCTGTTTGCCGAGACCATGGACCTGGAGCGGCAGCAGTATGAGCACCAGCAGCGGCAGCAGCCGGCAGAAAACAAAAGCAGCGTCTGGGGCCGCGTCATGGCCTGGCTGGTGCGTCCGCACCCGGACCATGCACCCTCCTCCGCTTCCCACGCAACGCCCTACGGCTCCGACCAGGCCGCGCTGACGTTTTACGCTTCGTTGCTGCTCTACATGGACGTCGTCAGCAGCACCACCATGGGCCAGGCCCCGCGCCTGCAGCGCTTCCACGACGCTCTGCTGCGTCGGGCGTCGACGCCGTCACCTCCCCTGCCCGCCGTGTTCGACCCCGCGCACAGCGACACCGTCTTTCTCGACCTCGACTCCGTCGTCGGCATCCACAACTGGGTCCTGCGCGCCCTCGCCGACACGGCCGCGCTAGCCGCCTGGAAGAGTGCGTCCACCTCCGCCGCCACACTACAGGCCCGTGCGGGTCCCATCGAGGAGGCGCTCACGCGGGGACTGGCGGGCCTTGGGCCGGCGGACCCGAGCCCCGGCTTCTACACGCACTACATGTCTGCCGTGTTGGCGGGGGCCGAGATCCTGCCACCAGACTCAGACGCCGCTGACAGAGAGATCGCGCACGACGACGCGGCCGGGCGCCTGCCGGTGGCAACCAGCAGTCGGCTCTGGGCGCTGGCGACGCTGGCGTACCTGCGAGTGGTGGTGAACGGGTGGCCGGGGGGAGAGAGGGAGGGGGGAGAGAGGGAGGGGGGAGAGAGGGATGGGGGAGAGAGGGAGAGGCGAGACAACACCCCATTGTGGGCACCGGCGACGGCGCTGCTGGCCGGACTGGCGGACCTGCCGACGGCGTCGTGTCTGCGGGTGGCGGCGTGGCCATTGTGTGTGGGCGGGTGCCTGGCGCGGACGGCGGGGCAGCGGGCAGCGTGCCGGGGCATGGTGGCCCAGATCTGCGGGGCAGAGGAGTTGTACGGAGCCGTGCAGGAGGCAGTACGCATTATGGAGGCGGTGTGGGCGAGTGGAGGGGGCGACGAAGACGGGGACGTGGATGTTGGGCGGTACTTTCAGGTTCTCGGCCGGCGGGCATTTCTGCTGTGAAAGGCAAGTGCAATTTATATACCATTTTTATAGGAGAAACAGTTGCTATTACCAGTCTGTGAGGACTCTGCACCGTTTGCATCCACCATCTACTGAGAAAGGAAAGAAAGACAAAAGGAAAGAAAGTAAGAAAGGATAGAGATCTAAACAAACCCCCTGGTGTGTCCCGCCCGGTCCATGTCCACCATGGCTGGCGTTGGCCGCCTTGCATCGCCGCCACGGCCGGGCACGGTCCACCCTGCACCAGCACGGCTCCCTCCACCGCCGGCCCGCCGGATGGTCCCGCCGCGCAGCAGGCCAAGGTCCCACCAGCCCTCGATGCGCGCCAGCAGCGTCTTGCGGCGGGCGGCCAGGCTTGGGAGGGTGGCGGTGGGGGAGAGGGAGGAAGGGGGAGCGCGGGCCGGTAGTCGAGAGAGGATCGGCGAGGGTGAGGAGGGCGAGGGTGAGGGCGAGGGAGAAGGTGGGGATGAAGGTAAGGGCGAAGGTGCAGACGAGAGCGCAGACAGCGAGGCATCCCGCGCATGGCTGCGGCCCACGAAGCGGCCTGTCTGCGCGTCGCTAGATGCCTGCACTTTACGGACAGGCAGACGGTAGTTGGGTGGTGGAGAACGAGGGGGCGGGAACGAACAAGGAAATGGGTGTCGGGTGAGTGACCTCGAGGTCGGCCCGGTCATGGGCGTCACGGCGAGCGGTCCAGGATGTTGACAGACGAGTGTGGTAGTGGTCGATGAGGCGGAGGGGGCAGACGAGATGGAGACGGATGATGACGACGAAGACGACGACGACGATAGGACCTGGTCCTTTGAAAAGACAATCTTGATGGTGCCAGACGATGGGCTGGGGCATCGGCTGCTCGCCGTTGACTCCGCCACGGCCGCCGGCCCCAACTTGGCCTGGTGCGTCGGCGGCGGCGGTGACAGCGGCGTGGCCAGACCGCCGTGCTTGAGGTCTTCCGAATCGTCGTTGTCGTTGTCGTCATCGTCGTCTTCATCGTCGTCATCGACCTCCTCCGCTCTGTATCGGCTCGGCTTCGCTTTTGCCGTCGTCAGGATCCTGGGAGGCACGCGCTTCCGCTGAAGCCGTGACGCCCCGCGCCCCTATGCCGAAAAGGCCAGGCCCGAGCCAAGTCCGGCAGCTGGAGCTGGAGCTGGAGCTGTGACCGGGGCGGCCGCCGCATCGTACCCAGTGTGCGTACCGTTGTGAATGCCACTGTGCATGCTGCTGTGCGTGCTGCTGTAGTCGTCGTCGATCCCGGCATACTTGTGTGGCGCCGGCACGGCCATCTCGAGATTGGCCGGCGGCAGCTGGCTGACAGCGGCCCGGGCTCGACTGGCGCGACGCTGGCCAAGGAACAGCAGGCCCGTGGCCAGACCGCTGAGGCCAAAGAGCACGCAGAGGGCGATAAGGAGGCCCCAGACGGCCAGGACGGCGTAGCATGTGGTCTGGTTGTTGCCTACAAAGACAAGGTACGAAGGCGGCGACGTCGGCGATGATGACGACGCGTCCATCAGAATGGCCAGCACGTCCTTGGTATTGGCTGCCGACGCCACCGACAACGCAGAGCACGTCATGGCGCCGAGGGGACCGCCGAGCATGGCGGCAAAGACGGTCAGCGGGATCATGAAGGACAAGTCGAGGGCGCTGGTGCCCATGTAGGGGAAGTGGGTGTCGTCGTAGGCGGTGGCGGAAACGAGGGTCCAGAGGAGGGCGAGGCAGGACTTGAAAGTTAGAAAATGCAGACGGGAGACGAGGCAGACAGAAACCTACCACGGCCAAGATACCGATGATCTGGCTTGGTGCAGAAATGTGGGCGCGGGTGTCGTCGGTGAGGAAGTGGCCGGCCATGGCAACGACGGCAACGAGGCCGACGATCTGCAAGGGCCGTGTGGCTAGGAAGGCATAGCCGTAGTAGCCGTGGTCTCTGAAGCCCATGATGGGAAGAGGTGATGAGGGAAGGAGAGCTGCTTCCCGCGCAGGTGATTAAGGTGGGTGGTTGAGTGTTGAGGAGATGAGTGTCTGGAGGAGAGAGGAGAGAAGAGAAGAGAGAGGAGAAGAGAGAGGTGGATAGAAGAGATAGAGAAGAGAGAAAGAGAATGGAAAAAGGATAGAAAAAAGAGACAAAAAAAAGATAACGAGAGGAAGCCGTGAGGCTGTTGTTTAGAAATCAAATGCTGAGAACAGAAAGAGACAAGAAACGACAAACAATGGTAATGAAGGACGATGTGAGTTGGACACGAAAGAGAGAAGATGAAGGAGAGAGAGAAGACAATAATAAAGAACGGGTAGGGACAGGAACGTAAAGGGGTTGCCTGTCTCAGCCCGAGCAAACGAGACAGGGAAAAGAAAGAAGATCCTGGAAACGTCGCTTGCAGCAATCAATCTGGACAGTCGATGGCGTTCTGGTCTCGATCCGGCAGGTGTCTCTATCTGTGTCTCGGTCTCTCGTCCATGTCCGTTGAGGAAGAGACAGGCTTATGTAGTCATCTCCTCTCGTCTGTTCTATTTACATCTTCAAGCTTCTGCCCTGCCACGTTTGAGTAGCCGCTGTCATCTTTCCTTCTCTCCTCTCCTCTCCTCTCCTCTCCTCTCCTCTCCTCTCCTCTCCTCTCCTCTCCTCCTCTCCTCTCCTCCTCTCCTCTCCTCCTCTCCTCTCCTCCTCTCCTCCTCATGCTCGTCCCACCGCCGAACGATAGACCTGTCTCACTGTCAGCCTCATCTGATTCCTCCCGGCCGGGTCCTCTCAGGCGAATACGAGACAGCCAGCCAGACGAACCATGCCTCCCCCAATCCCCCCAATCCCCCCATGCTGTGGCGCCCAATTTCTCGCTTGGCCAGAGACATCCAGTGCCGCTCCCTCGGTAACCTCCGCTAAACTTCTCAGCGACAACAAGTCAACACCCTTGCACCCGCCAATCGCCACCCCTGTCACTCCCGCGCCTCTGACGTGCTGCCAAGAAATCCGCTCTCCCTCATCCCATCAATTGGGCAAGGTCCCTTCAGCTGCTGTTTTGCCTTTTGCATCCATCTCTTGCAATTCTCGATCGCTCGATTGCCGCGCTGAGCGGCTATTGTAGTAGACCTCAGAAAAGCTCCTTCCCACCCAAAGCTGTCCTTCTCATTGGCCACTGCCTACTGTGTATGCACTGCTGCCTGCAGCCCTGCCGCCGGGTGGGCCTTCCGCGTCTCGGCCAGCCGCGGACCTGCATCTCGGCCACCATCCTTCGCCGCTCCCTCGGGCGTCCACGGGCCGCTGACTGGCCCAACTACGTCCAGCTCGAAACACGGCTGAGAGGCTGTGTCCCGCGAAACAAAAGACAGCAATGGTTGCCCGCCAGCAATAGCCGCCGACCTGGCCGGTCCCCTCTTCATCTCGCTTCACGCTGGCACGGAGGCAGTGGCATTATGCACAAGGAACCGAGTTGATGAGACCAAAAAGAAACGCAGCTCTGACGCCACCTAAAAGAAAAAAAAGACAAAAAGCATCATCTATATTTGGCAAAAATAATCCATTCTTTTCGTTCCCCCCTTGCAAATTGGCTCTTCCTCTCTCTCTCCTCTCCCTCTCCTCTCTTTCCCCCTCTCTCTCCCCTCCCTCCCCTACCCCAGCAAATCATCCAGGCCGTTGCTTCCGCTACCCCCCGCCGGCTTGGCCCCAGATGTCCCTGCAGTCCCTGCAGTTCCCACTGCAGCCGGCGCGCCCCAGATCGCCGCCTGGCTCTTCTCCTGCGCCAGCTGCGCAATCGATGGCCCCGCCGCTCCGCTGCCGCTACCGCCGCCGCCCGGCTTCTTGATCCCCGAGCTCGCCGACGACCACAGCGACCCAAACACATCGCCGCCTCCGCTCTTTGCCGCGCCACCTCCACCGCCGACAACGCCGCCGCCGCCACCAGCACCCGGCCGGCTGCTGCTGACCGCCGACGACGAGCTCGTCGTTGCCGTCGACACCACCGGCCGCAGCGCCGCCATGCCTGCCCCCCCACCGCTGCTGCCAATGCCGCCCGCCGCCACCTGGCCAAACACCGACGACCCGCCGGTGCCCGGCTGCGTCACCTGCACCGACTGGAAGTAGTTGGGCTGTGTCGGCTGGTAGCCGCTGACCGGTGCAGGCCGCAGCGTCTGCGTCTGCTGCTGCTGTGGCGGAGGCGCCGGCGGCGGCACATGGAATGCGGCATAGTTGGCTCCTGTCGCGGACAACGACGGCGGCGGTGGCGGCGAGATGGATGAGATGCCCACCATGTCCGTCAGGCTGGCCTGCTTGGGCGCCGACACCGGCTGCGGTGCCGCAAAGGCCGCGCCAGCCGCATTCGACATTGTCAGCGGCGGCGACGTCGTCAGCGCTGGCAAGGCGAGCGCCGACAGCCCGGCCAGCGCGCTGCTGCTGTTGCCAGACGCCGCTGGCGCCGGCGCCGACTGGAAATCGTCAAAATCGTCCTCGTCGTTGTTGATGTTGCTGGTGCTACCGCCAGCAGACACAGCTGGCTCGTCAAAGGAGAACAGGTCGACTTCCGGCGCCTTGGCCTTTGGTGGCGCTGCCGCTGGTGATCCTGCTGCCCCTGCTGCCCCCGCCCCTGCTGCCCGCTTGCCGCCACCCGTCGTCTTCTTCACGCCGGTGCGCCCGGCCGCTGCCGACGACGCGCCGCTTGTCCGCTGCTCGCCCTCGTCATACTCGTCGTATTCTTCGAACCGGTCGGTCCGCGCGTTGCTGCCACCGCTAAAGCCACCCGAGTGTGACTCGACGTACTCGCTCTGGCCACCAAACCCCCCGCCATCGCCGTAGACCCCGCCCGAGTAACCGCCGTAGCCCGACGAGGCACCGCCGCTGCCACTGCCCAAGCCAGCCGAGTCCGACCCGAAGCCGCCAAAGCGGCTGCTGGGGCCGCCGGCGTTGCCAATGCCCGTGTACTTCCCCTTGTTGGCACGGGCCTTTTTCCGCTCGGCGCGGATCCGTTCGACATCGCCGAGCAGGTCGGCCAGCTCCTTGGCGCGGTTGCGCACGTTGATGCCCTGGTCCTTGCCGTTCTGGTCAATGTAGTGGAACTGGCGCAGCATCTTGAGGAGCGTCAGGTGGGAGCGAGCGTCGTCGATGACGCGTTCGGAGCCGTGCTTGATGAGGAATTCGAGCAGCTGCAGCGACTTGTAGATCTGGCGCCACTCCTCCGCGGCCTTTTCCGTGAAGCGGCGGTAGATCATGGGCATGATCTCGTTGAGCGTCTGGTAGTTGAAGGTGCCGTTGGCAATCTCCTGCATCAGCGTCGACGACGCACCCCACGGCTCGTTGTTGGTGGCCTCGCGGACCTTGGCCTCCATTTCGGTGTAGTTCATGACGGCTGCATGGTCAGCTTTCTCCGAGGTCTTTTTGGAAACGATAAAAGAAAACAAGAAAAGTCCTCACCATTTTGCACTTTCCTCACGCCCGCCTTGACATCGTACAACGTCAAGTTGGCGACGGTGTTCTTGAGATTGTTCAGGTCCATGCTGGGCGACGGCGTCGAGGAAGAGAGGGAAGCCGAAACAAAGGAAATTCAATGGGCAACGACAAGAACGACGTTGCCAATCGTCAAGCTGGATGGATCTAACCGACAGCAATTGATGCTCGACACAACGACGCAGAGCGACCCGACTGCGGACGACGTGGGTTGGGCTGGCTGTCGAAGAGTTGGTGTGAGAGATGCCAGCTGGGCCGAGATGCGTTTTGGCGCGAGCCCAAAGCCCCTTTTGGGATCACATGATACATCACATGACTCCACTCAAGTCCCACCCGCCGCAAACTCTGGTTGCTCGGCACGGATCGGTCGATAAAATTTGACTCGTGGATGGCCCACGACAGCTTTCTCTTTTTCATACACAGCTTCCATTTACTTGTTCCTGGTCCAAGACGTCAAGGTACGTGGCTTTTCCTTTGGTTTTTGCTTTTCCCATGGGTTGCGTGGTGGTTTTTCGACCTCTGGCTCTCCCACTCTGCCGCTCTCCCGATCTCTCCGTTTCTTCCTGCCGCCATCTTCCTGCCGATTTGGAGCTCCTCGAGCTCTGCTGCATGCAGCATCGGGAAGGAACTCTCTGCACGTGCCACCGGTCCAATATCTCCCCCTCTCAATGGCAGCGACGAACCTCCACCATGGGCCGCTTCTGGCGGTCACCCGGGGCATCCTGAGTCCGCAGGCAGCACAGCTGTAACGATGCATATTCGGACACTGCGGACGGACACTGCGGACATGCCGACGTCCAGTCAATAGAATAGCCGCTGGCCCGTCTACAAACTCGCCTCGTGGCCAATGAGGCGTGCAAGTGCAGTCGTTGTTTCGTCACAGCTCCTGTTGGCAATGATACGAGAGGGGCAAAGTGGGGACGATTCACCTCAGCAGTGTCGAAACACGGAGAACTTCTCGAAGCAAGAGAGGAGGGGTTGGTTGGTGGGGAGATTGCGCGATGCCAGTCAGCGTTTTCGAGAACTCTGCACTAACCGGCTTTTTGGTGGGGTAGCAACAGAAAAGAAACACAGCAGCTCAGCCAAGCCACCATGAAGGGCCTCCGACCCCTCCTGCTCCGCCAGAGCCCTCTTATTAGTTCAGCTGGTGCTGCTGCCCCTCCGTCGAACTTTTCTCGTCCCTCTTCTCTCCTCTTCTCTGCATCTGCATCTTTCAAAGCTCCATCCATCTTCTCGCAGCCTACCCGATTCCGAAGCTTCTCATCTACAACCGCCATCATGTCGAAAGTGTTAGTGATCTCTCTTCCTTCTCCATCTTCTCTCTTCTCTCTCTCCTCTCTTCTCTCTCCTCTCCTCTCTCTCTCCTTTCCCGCTTTCCATCCCTCTCCACACCCCGCTCTCTACAGCTTGCTAACATCACCAGCTTCTTTGACATCAAGTGGGAGGGTCCCGTTCTGGACGCCAACAACCGGCCGACCAGCGAGGTCAAGGGTAGGTTTCCCATTGGCGTTGCTGGGTGTCGCTTCCGTGCTCTGTTCCTAACTCCCAACAGTGCAGACGGGCCGCATCCTGTTCAACCTCTATGACGACGTCGTGCCCAAGACCACCAAGAACTTCCGCGAGCTGGCCAAGAAGCCTGTCGGCGAGGGCTACAAGGGATCGCCCTTCCACCGCATCATCCCCAACTTCATGCTGCAGGGCGGTGACTTCACCAAGAAGAACGGCACGGGCGGCCGCTCCATCTACGGCGAGCGTTTTGCCGACGAGAACTTTAGCAAGAAGCACACCAAGCCTGGTCTGTTGTCCATGGCCAACGCCGGCCCGAACACGTACGTTTTCCTGTGCGTTCTCGTCCCTCATCTCGAACCGTGCTAACAAGCTCAGAAACGGCTCCCAGTTCTTCATCACGACCGTGGCCACCGAGTGGCTCGACAACCGCCACGTTGTCTTTGGCGAGGTCGATGGCCCCGAGTCCTTCAAGGTCGTCAAGGCCCTCGAGGCCACGGGCAGCTCGAGCGGCGCTATCCGGTACAGCGAGAAGCCGATCATTGTCGACTCTGGCGAGTTGTAAATGCTAGCTACGCATGTAGCATCCGTCCCCTTTGGTGGCATGATGTATTTGCTACGTACAGCCTGCACTCAACCGAGGCCATGACCAAGAGGAAAGCAAAAATGAAAAAAAAATTAGGAGTCAAGGGGGAACAAAAAAAGCAACGTGTTTGTCAAGACAATAACGTCAAGACGCAGAAAAGAACACCTCAATTGACAGGACAAAAGTTTTGAGCCTAAGGCTCCAGAAATAAGTTTTTCTCATTGCGTGATGTTAAATCTCCCTGCCTTTTTGGATAAAAAACGCCAGACGCCCTGTCGTATGCAACATGTAGCTAAAATGACCAATCCCCCTCCTATAACTCGTCGTAGTCGCCTTCGTCGAGGGCCGTCACGGCCGTCTGAGACGCCGCGTCCTCGAGGCCGAGCCACCGTTTGAAGTAGACACAGTTGGCTGGGCTGACGGGGCCGCCCTCCTCGCACAGGTCGAAGACGGGGCACAGGCCGCAAGGCGCCTCGGTGAGGCCGTTGTTTAGTAGCGGCGGCGCGCCCTTGATGCGGCCGCCGGTCGTCGCCGCTGGCGCAGGTGCCGTTGCCGTTGCCGTTGCCGACAGCAATGCAGGTGAGGTTGCAGACGACTCCTCTTCCAGTAGCCGCGACGCATTCAGCGCGCGGTAGCCCGTCTCCTGCGAGCCCGGCAGGCGCACCGGCTCCAGCAGGCCGTCGTACACGAGCAGGTCGACGAGCTGCTGGATGTCGGCCTCACCGAGCGTCGTGTTCATGGCCACGCCCGACTGCTCGATGAGCTCGGCGATGCGACGTACCGTCGGGTACTCGGTGTAGCCGGCGGGCATGGGCAGCAGGATCTGGCGGCGGCGGTGGTGGTGGTTGTGGTGGTGGGTCTTGTGGGGATGAGGGAGGCTGCTGCCGTTGACGGGTCGTTTGGCAGCGTCATCGTCGTCGCCGGTAGACAGGGCGTCGGCAGGGCGTTTGCGTCCGCGGGGCGATGCGGCGGCGGCGACGGCGGCGGGGGAAGAAGAGGACGACCCGCCGCGAACGACGCCCTTTTTTGGCTGCTTTGTAGCTGTAGCAGCAGCAGCCGGACGGGCCCGGCTCAGGTACGTGCTGCGGTTGCGGATAGCATCAAAGACAAGCTCCTGCAGCGACTCAATAAACTCCTCGTCGAGCACGCCGTCCGAGTACCAGGGCCCGCCAGTGGCGCGGTCAGACGGCCGCAGCGTGGCCTTGATGTACATCTTCTTGCCAATGTTCTCGACGCTCTTCATGTCGCGAATGTAGCCGCGTGCCTCGAGGTGCTTGATGCACTGCTTGAGCACCGACTCGTGCATGTTGAGCCGGTGTTTGAGGCTGCGTGCCCAGATGCCGTCGGCGCCGGCGTCGTCGATCAGCTCGTACACCATGATCTGGTCCTGGTTGAGGCTGCGGTACTTTTGTGCGTCGTCAAACGGCCGGTAGCGCCAGCAGAGGCCAAAGCGACCGTCGTTCATAGCCTTGAACAGAAAGTCCTGGCACAGGCCCTGCACCGCCTTCATGAGCAGCACCAGGTTCTGCTCGGGGATGATGTCCAGGCTGAGCAGCTCGCGCTGGTTCCAGAGCCGGCTCTCGCTGCCATTGTCCACGACGGCCTGGTAGAGAGCATCCTTGATAAAATCAATCTTCGAGGGGTCCTCGCTCGCTGCGCGGGACGACATGGTGGCGGATGTCTGCCCGAAGGTGAGGTCGGAGACGAGAGAAGAGATGTCAAGGAGTCCCGAGGTTGGTGTTCCTCGCAGAGCGTCGTTCGTTGCACGAGTGGTCGTAGTCGCTATGCCAATTCCATGGCGGTGTTTCCTTTCGACGTTCCAAGGTGGGAACAGGAGAGGAAAGTAGGTAGTGAGGATTCAAAGAGGAAGTCAGTCACAGTCGTCGTCAAAATGGTGGGTGACGATTGTCCGCCAAAATTTACAGGACTTTTTCTGCCGCTGTCGGCTTGCGCCCGTATCATTCACCGCCTGCCACTTATTCAACTGGTCACGTGAACCCCACGACACCTCTTTTTTCCTCGCGACGGTTTAAGTCGACACTGACAGGCTGCCTTCCTGCTACACAAGCAAGATACAAGGACAAGGGGCCATGTTGATTGGCTTGTTCCGTTTGGCATCTAAACGGCTACAACTGGCACCTCTCGGGACCCGCGCACTGCTCCGACGCAACATGCATCTAAAGACAGCGCAGCGCATTGAGCTGCCCCCGGCAGCCGACTTCCATGTCCACATGCGGCAGGGCGACATGCTTAAGCTCGTGGCGCCAACCATTGTCCAGGGCGGAGTAGATACGGTGTTTGTGTACGTGGCTGAGTGGAGGGGGCTCTCCCGGGCGGAAAGCAGTCTTGCTAACACGTGCTGCAGAATGCCGAATCTTGTGCGTGAAGACTTGAAGCTTGGAACTTGGAGGTTCTTGGAGACAATGTCAGATCACTAATAGACTCAGGTGCCGCCACTGACAAGCATTGATCGAGTATGTTCTGTACTTGGCCGCCTCTCCGCTTCTCGCAGCAGTTGACACGTCCGCAGGTACTGGAATACAAAAAGGAACTCGAGGCAACGGCGCCGGGAGTCACCTTTCTCATGTCTCTTTTTGTGAGCTTCCCATGCCGCTTGTCACGTTCGAACTGTCTTCGCTCTCTAACCTGTCAGCTTCATTCTTCCATCACACCCGAGGTCGTTGCCCAGGCTGCAGCGGCCGGTATTACCGGCGTCAAGCTATACCCTCAGGGTTGGTTTTCCATTTCCTCTCTCCCTTTCATTGTCGCTCCTCTCGTCTGACGTGACAGGCGTGACAACAAACTCGGACGCTGGCGTAGCCGACCTGAAGGCGTTCTACGATACCTTTGCGGCCATGGAAGCCCACGACATCGGTATGCTGCTCTGGATCGTCTGTTCCTTTGTCGCCATCCCGCAACTGCGTCTAACCCCGTCTAGTCCTCAACATACACGGCGAGGTTCTCGAGTCTCTGGCCCCGGCCGGCACCAGCCTCGAAGAGGCGTTCCTGCCCACGCTTACGTCGCTGCACGAGCGCTTTCCCAAGCTGCGCATCATTGTAGGGCCGTCTAACCCTGCGACTTGTCGAAGCACCGTTGTCTGACTATATGGCTGTCTGGCCGTCCTAGCTTGAGCATTGCACGACTGCCGCGGCCGTGGAGGCCGTCAAGGCCTGCGGGCCAACCGTTGCAGGTGAGTTTTTATCTGCCGCCTTTCTTTTCCATCCCCCTACTCACCACCTAGCCACCATCACGGCCCATCATCTCTACTACACCGAGTCCGATGCCTGCTGCAACCCGTTTGCCTTTTGCAAGCCCATCCCCAAGAAGCCCACCGACCGAGACGTTCTGATCCGCACCATTGCTGAGGGCAACCCAAAGTTTTTCTTGTAGGCCACCGCCTCCCCGTCCCGCTCTCTCCGTTATAAAATGCTCACCTGTCTAGTGGAAGCGACTCAGCGCCACACCCGCTGCAAAGCAAGACCGAGGCTGCGCCCGGAAAAGCGCCGGCCGGCGTCTTCACGCAGCCGTTTGCCACGCAGTTGGTCCTGCTCGGACTGCAGGAGGGCATCGAGCGCGGCGTGATTGCCGACGACGCCATTACCGAAGACATCCTGGCCAACTTCCTCAGCCGCCACGGCCGCCGCTTCTACCAACTGCCAGAGGGCAATGCCGCGGCGCCTCGCGCCCAGCGGCCCGGCCAGAAGATTGTGCTTGAGCGCCGGGGTGAATCGATCCCCGTCAGTGTGCGCAACGCCGACGGCAGTGTTGAGGTGGGCAACTCGCGGGCAGGCGCCGAGGTGTTCAGTCTGCGGTGGGAGTAGTGTAATCTGCACATTTCAGTGTTTTGAATAGTCTCCGAATAATTGTATACACTTCTCGTCTGTTAATTTATATTTGGCATGTATTTTTGTTTTTTCAAAAGACAAGCTATCGTAATTCGTATCTGATTTTCCAGCAGTATACACCCTTTTTCTCATGCTCCTCTCTTGCCCACACTACTCTCGCCGTCGCTGCTGCTAGGCTGCACGCCGTTCGGCTCACTGCTGCCCTCTTCGCCGCGCGCGCGCATGCCCTGCAACCCAGTCTTGTGGCTGACGTGGACGGTGCTAAGGGTGGTGTGGGTGATGAAGAGGGAGGAGACGAGGCCGGCAGCGGCCATGGCGGCGTACATGATGAACATGGTCTGGATGCTGTTCCAGTAGGCATCGCGGGCGATGGCGAGGGCGGGCCCGTCGAGGCGCGTGTCGACGAGATAGACGCTGGAGGCGGCGGAGCTGGCCGTCAGCAGTTCGGCGTCAGGCGCGCCGAGGGCGGCGACGAGGCGGGGGTGCTGGTGCTGCATGCGGTTCTGGAAGACGACGCCGCCAAGGACGACGGAGACGGTGGTGGCAAGCTGGCGGATGAAGCCAAACGTGGCGGTGGCAGAGGCGATGTCGTCGCGGCGGGCGACGGTGGTCTGCAGGGAGATGAGGATGGCCTGGAAGTTGGGGCCGACGCCGAGGGCGGCCAGGACCTGGTAGACAGCGATCTTTGGCCAGGCGCGGGTGGCGCCGAGGTTGGTGAAGAGGGCGAAGCCGGTGGTCAAAAAGACAAAGCCGGCGACGATGAAGACGCGGTACTGGCCGGTGGCACGGATGGCCAGGCCGGTGGCCGCGCTGGTGACGGACAGCACGGCGGAGAAGGGCAGGACATAGATGCCGGACAGCAGCGGCGGCAGACCCAGCACGGCTTGGAAATAGAGCGGCAGGTAGTAGCTGCCAGCCACGAAGACGAGGCCGTGGAAGAAGCAGCAGACAAAGGAGGCGACGGCCACGCGCTGGCGGAACAGGCGCAGCGGGATCAGCGGGTAGCGGGCGACGCGCGCCTCGACCAGCACGAAAAGCGCCAGCAACAGGGCACCGCTCACCAGCAGGGCCACCACGGCGGGCGCGTGCCAGGTGTAGACGACACCGCCGCCGAGGGTCAGGCCCAGGAGCACCAACAACGTGCCGCCACAGACGGCCAGGCTGCCCAACCAGTCGACGGCAGCCAGGCCAGCACGCATAGGCGTCCGCGGGTTGTGCAGGCGCAGCACGCAGACCAGCAACACAAAGCCCAAGCCGGAGATGGGCAGGTTGAGGTAGAAGCACCAGCGCCACGTGGCTTTTTGCGTCAGCGCGCCGCCGACCACGGGGCCGATGCTGCCGGCCACGGACCAGACGAGACCGGTGACGGCAAAGTATTGGCCTTTAGTGCTCGGTCAGCATTTGCTCAGGTATCGAGTGTTTGTTTGACATACCTCTCTCCCGCATGGAGAATAGGTCGCTGATGCAGATGTTGACGAGGATGGTGATGCCGCCGCTGCCGACGCCCTGGACGGCCCGGGCAATCACCAGCATGGTCATGCTAGTGCTGACGGCACACAGCAGCGAGCCAACCCAGAAGACGGCGACGGCGCCCAGCAGCACGGGTTTGCGCCCCCAGATGTCTGATATCTTGCCCCATGACGGCGCGGTCGACGCATTGGCCAGCAAGTAGGCCGAGCCAATCCAGGTGTAGCCGACGCTGCTGTGGAAGTCGGCGGCAATGGTGGGGATGGCCACGGTGACAATGGTGACGTCGAGTGCGCTGAGGAAGAGCGCCGAGCTCAGCGAGACCATGATTAGCAGCGTCTGCAGGCGCGTCAAGCGGTGGGAGTCTTGATCAGAGACGTGGTCGTGGAGGTTGCCGGGAGGATGACCGGCATCCTTCTCGGTGAAGGTTTCTGGCGCCAGCGCCGGTGGCTCTGCCTTATCCGCGACAGGCATCGGGCCAGCCTGGGCAGCCTTCACAGCCATGCCCTGTGTTGCGAAAGATGGGCGAGAAAGGAAAAAAAAAGGGAAGAGGGGAGCAGAGGTAGGAAGGGAGGAGAGAGAAGAAGAGAGAAAAGAGAAGAGAGAAGTGAGAAGTAGGAAACGAAAAGACGAAACAAATTCCTTCACCCCCTCCAGCACCAAGGCAATCTTTCACCTCAAACTCCATGCCGCCATCTGAGCAAGTGTTAACCGGCTTCCCCAGATAATAAAGTGCCAAGACCGCGGAGAAAGCGGCCGGTAGCAGCAGGACGGCCGTCTGGCGACAACGCGGCTGGAGAATAGGGCAAAAAGACGGCAGGTCCTTTGGTCCTTCATTTGCCTGCTCGGGACTTGCGAACCCTATTTTGCGAGGACTCTCTACCCAGGCTCCGGGACAGCAAGCACTTTTGGAACAGCGGGGACGTGAATATGCCCCGGTTGCTGAGCTGCCCCCCTCAACACCCCCCCAGCCTTGCCACCTCCGGCCCGTCCATGCTCACCGTGGTCACGCCTCGTGCCCGGAGCGCCTCACGCTCGGCCGCCCAGCTGCTCGCGTCCACTGGCCGCGTGCCCTCCTCCACAATGTACGTCGTATACCCCAGCGCCTGCGCGTCCAGCGCCGTGTTCTTGACGCAAAAGTCGGCCGCCAGGCCCACCACGTACACGTGTGTTACTTTCGTCCCACCGGTAGCCCCGACTGCCCCCTTGGCCAGCAGCGACGCAAGCCCGCTGTCGCTGACACAGGGGTGCCGGAACGGGTCGAAGAAGGCGCTGTACATCTCCACGGCCGGGTTGGTGCCTTTTTCAATGACGACGTCGATGCGCTGGTCCGGGTCCAGCGTCGGCAGCAGCGCGGCGCCAGGCGTGTTCTGCACGCAGTGCACCGGCCACAGCCGCGACTCGTACGGCGGCTCCGCCGGATTCAGCGGGTTGCGAATGGTGACAACGTCGACAAACGGCTTCTTGGACTCGCGGCCGTTGCCATCGGCCCTGTGGTTGGCCGCAAACGACACGTGGTCTGGCGGGTGCCAGTCCTTGGTGGCCACGCGCAGGCTGAAGGCAGGCAGCACCAGCAGGCGGTTGACGACCGGCACAATGTCACGGCCGCCAGGGACGGCGAGCGAGCCGTTCTGTGGGCGTCAGCATCTCTGTCTCTTTCTCCCCTCTCTTTCCACTCACCGGCGGGCAAAAGTCCTCCTGGACGTCGACAACGATCAGTATGGGGTTGAAGTCCGCGTCATCGGCCATGGTCGTAGCGTTGTATACGTTCTTCAACCGGAGCTTCGTTGCCTTCTTCGGCCTCCTTGACAGTTGACAGTGACAGACAGACGACTGCACAGCAGAGTCGCGCTGTCAGCTGCCAGTCAGCTGCCAGAAAATGCAGCCCCACTAACCCCACTGCGACTTTGTCAGTCAAGATGCGAGAACCACGGCCGTCCACGCACAGATTTGTGTTACGTATGGCGTTGAAAGGCGGTCAAAGAATAGTCAATGGGCAATGGGAACAATGGTAAGAGGGAAGCCGTCGTCAACCGCCAGAAACCGACCTGCGGTGGGAACCAAGAAGAAAAGACCAGACGACAGTCTTGTCCACTAAAAGCTTCAGTGCTCTACAGGGCTGTCGAAGCTTCGATCCACTAATTCCAGCGCCTTCCCCCACGCTTGGAACGGACCCAAAGAGGTAAGCGGCAGACCACGATGCTTACATCTTTTCCGTCTTTTATTTCCTGGTTGTGATCTACGGCACTCACGGTGTTCTCATGCAATCTTCTCTTTTACCAGGAAAAGAGTTCTCTTTCACCAGCACTTTTTGTTCTGTTTCTTCTCCTTTTCACCCCTTAGCTTCTCATCGTCACGCAATCTCAACGCCTTCCCCTTTCTCTAGGCTGTGGGGCATTTTCTGCCTTCCCTCACCGTCTTTCACCATCTTCTTCCTCCTTGCGCTTAATCTCTGCCTCATCCCCCTTCTTCTAAAACTTCCTCTCCCTTTCTCCAGCACGACGTCTCTCTATCTCCCATCTCTCTTCAGCTGCCCACGTCGACCACCCCCTCCTTTCTCTCGCCTACTACTCCGTCCTTCCTCTTGACCCCGGCATCTTTGCCACCAGCCGCAATTCTCTGCTGCTTCGCCTCGAGGCTTTACCCGACAGACCTCCGATCCAGGCCGCTGGCCTCAATCATTTCCATCGACGCCCTCTTCCGTAAGTGCTCCACTTGCCTCGTGGCATACTTTCCATGCAGACTGGCACGCCTCTGTCTTACTTATGCCATCTCCTTTTTTTTCTGCATGTCTCAGCCCTGCGTCTTCAACAATCCTCATCTTGCTAACCGAAGCCACTAGCTGCCAATTCCCATTCACGCGCGGGCCAATGCATTCTCAATAGCCCCCCTTCGTCTCCGACCCCGTCCTACACCATGATTGCCGCGTCTTTGCTGCCCTCCCGCTTCCGCGGCGAGCAGCCGCCTGCCAAGGCCGCCGCACCCTCCTGGCTCAGCAAAAAATTGACGCCAATTCTGCAGCTGCTGTCAAGCCTCACGTCCTCCCACCCCATCCACACCATCGTCATTGTTGCTGTCCTGGCCAGCTCCACCTACATGGGCCTGCTCGAAGAGAGCATCTTTGAGGGTCCCCACAGCGTCCGCCGTGCCGACTGGTCGTCCCTGGCCGAGGGCAGTCGCAGCCTGCGTATTAGTGCCGACACCGCCTGGAAGTGGCAGCCCTGGGACACCAGAGTTGTTCCCACCGGCGCCGACCACACCGCCCTGCTGACCTTTGTCTTCCCCGAGTCGCTCTCCGACAGCTCCCCCAAGACCGCCCCCCTGCTCGACAGCATCCCCATCCCTGCCAACATCTCAGCTACGCCTTTGCCCTCCACCCCCAACCCGCTGGGCTCCTACTCGCAGGACACCTCGCTAGCCTTTGTGCTGCCATACGATCAGGCTGCCCAATTCACTGCCGCCGCCCGCGAGATCCCCAACCATGTCGTCAGCGACGGCCACGACGACCGCGTCACCGAGGAGCACGGCCGTGAGCAGAGGATGTGGATCATGCAGGCCGCTGGCGTCCAGACCGCCTCCAGCATCCTGCGGTGGCTGCGCAACGGCTGGGTCGGCTTCCTCGACCTGCTCAAGAACGCGGACACCCTCGACATTATCATCATGGTCCTGGGTTACCTGTCCATGCACCTGACGTTCGTGTCGCTCTTTTTGTCCATGCGTATCCTCGGCTCCAATTTCTGGCTCGGCACCAGCGTTCTCTTCTCCTCTACCTTTGCCTTCCTCTTCGGCTTGATCGTCACCACCAAGCTCGGCGTCCCCGTGAGCATGGTCCTTTTGTCCGAGGGCCTGCCCTTCCTCGTCGTCACCATCGGCTTTGAGAAGAATATCGCTCTCACCAAGGCCGTGCTGTCGCACGCCCTCGAGCACCGCCACCACCTCGACCGCTCGTCCGTACCGGGCGGCAGGCCGTCCGCGGCTTCGTCGTCGACAACGGCGGCTTCGGCGTCTGGCCCTGGGAAGCCTAAGCGGATCCTTTCCACCGCCAACGCCTCGCCGAGCATGATCCAGTACGCCATCCAAATGGCCATCAAGGAAAAGGGCTTCGAGATTGTCCGCGACTACGCCATTGAAATCCTCATTCTCGTCATTGGCGCCGCGTCCGGCGTCCAAGGCGGCCTGCAGCAGTTCTGCTTCCTCGCGGCCTGGATTCTCTTCTTCGACTGTGTGCTGCTCTTCACCTTTTACACAGCCATCCTCTGCATCAAGTTAGAGATCAACCGCATCAAGCGCCACGTCGAGATGCGCCGCGCGCTCGAGGACGACGGCGTCAGCCGCCGCGTTGCCGAGAACGTCGCCCAGAGCAACGATTGGCCGCGGACCGACGTCCCTGGCTATTCCAGCACGTCCATTTTCGGTCGCCAGATCAAGAGCACGAGCGTCCCCAAGTTCAAGGTACTTATGGTGACCGGCTTCGTCATTATCAACGTCTTGAATCTGTGCACCCTTCCCTTCCGCAGCGCCGACTCGTCGCTGCCAGCGTCCCTCTCCTCCATGACAGGCGGTCTCGGCGGCGTGGTGGCCTCGCCCCCCGTCGACCCCTTCAAGGTGGCGGCAAACGGCCTGGACACCATCCTGGCCGCGGCCAAGGCCCATAACCGGGAGACCATTGTTACTGTCCTGACCCCGATCAAGTACGAGCTTGAATTCCCGTCCGTCCACTACGCCCTGCCTCCGCTGCGCCCGGCCACCGGCGCCGGCGAGGCCCTCCTACCAGACTTTAGCTACGGCGGCGTCGGTGGTCGCATGGTCGGCAGCATTCTCAAGAGCCTCGAGGACCCGGTTCTCTCCAAGTGGATCATTGTTGCGCTGGCGCTGAGCGTGGCGCTAAACGGCTACCTATTCAACGCGGCACGCTGGGGAATTAAGGATCCCAACATGCCCGACCATCCCATCGACCGGCGGCAGCTTGCCCAGGCACAGTCGTTTAACGATACCGAATCGGCCACGCTACCCCTGGGCGAGTTCATCCCGCCGACGCCCATGGCCAAGCCACTGACGCCGGCACTCACCGACGACGAGGGTGACCTGCTGTCGATGCGGCCGCTGAAGCAAAAGGAGCCGAAGCCCAGTCCGTCGCAGGTCGACCTGCAAGCCGCCGCGGGAGAACGAGCCGCGTCGTTGCCGCAGCGTACGACTGCTGAGATGGAGCTGTTCCTCAAGGAGCGCCGCACGCACGAGCTGACGGACGAGGAGATTGTCTTTTTGTCTCTGCGCGGCAAAATCCCCGGTTACGCCTTGGAAAAGACGCTGAAAGACTACACGCGTGCCGTCAAGGTGCGCCGGGCTATCATTGCGCGCACCAAGGCCACGGAAGAGCTGACGGGTCTGCTGGACGAGTCGGAGCTGCCGTTTGACAACTACAACTGGGCCCAGGTCTTTGGACAGTGCTGCGAGAACGTCATCGGGTACATGCCTATCCCCGTGGGCGTGGCAGGCCCGCTCGTGATTGACGGCAAGAGCTACTTCATTCCCATGGCGACGACGGAGGGCGTGCTGGTGGCCAGCGCGAGCCGCGGCTGCAAGGCCATCAACGCCGGTGGCGGCGCGATCACGGTGCTCACACAGGACGGCATGACGCGGGGGCCGTGCCTGAGCTTTGAGACGGTGGAGCGGGCGGGTGCGGCCAAGATCTGGCTGGACTCGGAGGCCGGGCAACGCGTCATGACCAAGGCGTTCAACTCGACGAGCCGGTTCGCGCGGCTGGCGAACATGAAGACGGCGCTGGCGGGCACAAACCTGTACGTGCGGTTCAAGACGACGACGGGCGATGCAATGGGCATGAACATGATCTCCAAGGGCGTGGAGCACGCGCTGGAGGTGATGCGCAACGAGGCGGGGTTCCAGGACATGGACATTGTGTCGCTGAGCGGCAACTACTGCATCGACAAGAAGGCGGCAGCGATCAACTGGATTGACGGGCGGGGCAAGAGCGTGGTGGCCGAGGCCATCATCCCGGGCGAGGTGGTGCGGAGCGTGCTCAAGACGGACGTGGACACGCTGGTGGAGCTGAACGTGTCCAAGAACCTGATCGGCTCGGCCATGGCGGGCTCGATTGGCGGCTTCAACGCGCACGCGGCCAACATGGTGGCGGCCATTTTCATTGCCACGGGCCAAGACCCGGCGCAGGTGGTGGAGAGCGCCAACTGCATCACCATTATGAAGAACCTGCGCGGCTCGCTGCAGATCTCCGTCAGCATGCCGTCGCTCGAGGTCGGCACGCTGGGCGGCGGCACCATCCTGGAGCCGCAGGGCGCCATGCTCGACCTGCTGGGCGTGCGCGGGCCGCACCCGACCAACCCGGGCGAGAATGCGCGCCGGCTGGCCCGCATCATTGCCGCGGCGACGCTGGCCGGCGAGCTGTCGCTGTGCTCGGCGCTGGCGGCCGGCCACCTGGTGCGCGCGCACATGGCGCACAACCGCTCGGCGCCGCCGACGCGCTCGGTGACACCGGCGCCGGCCGGCGCCGTGTCCGCAGTGTCGACGCCGGTGGTCGGCACGACGCCGAACGGCGCCATGACGCCGGTCAGCCTGACGATGACGAGCGCGGCGGTGGTGGAACGGGTGGCGAGCACAGCAGCACTGAGCCCAGCAGCCATTGAGCGGTCCAGGCGGTAGGCGGATGGCAAAAGGTGGCCGTTGCCGCAGCCAGCCATGTGCAATGTGTGAGCCTGTGATGCCGTGTTCCGTTGGACGTCCAGTCGGGTCTCATGTGTCCCCTTTGGTGTTTTGTGGGGAGTTGCTTGCCTGCCGCTTTTTTCTTTTCTTTCTGCTCACCCTAGGGTCATTCGTCCCTGTCTTGGGGAAGAGCCTGTCTTGGGGAAGAGCCTGTCTTGGGGAAGAGGAGCTGCAAGGCAAGGACAGGGCACGTCCTCGTCCAGGAGAGACGATGCCGTGGCTGAAGAGGACTCTGTTACATTAATTTTTCCTTCTCCAGGCCCGACGTTAACTCAAAAAATGTAGATATTAAAGATAGACTATTCTTAGGCGCAGTTTCACTGAACGGGAAAGAAAACAAAACGTAAAAAAAGGAGATGCTATTCTGTCAAGTTTTGGTATAACGAGTACATGTTCCCTCTGCATTTTGTCGGACAATGCCCCTACGGGCAACATGCCCACCCACCGGCCAGCATGTCCACCTACCGGCCAACGCGGATGACGCCGGCCGCAATGAGCTTCTGGATCTTGGAGCGCACGCTGGAGTTGCGCATGTGTTCGTTGAGGGCGGCGGGGTCGGCCTGGGCCTGCTGCAGGATGGACTGCATGACGGGGTCTTGCATGATGCTGAGGATCTGGGGTGGGGGTTAGAGAAGAGGAGAAGAGGAGAGGGAAGAGGAGAAGAGAGAGGAGAGAGAGGAGAAGAGGAGAGGGAAGAGGAAAACGAAAAAAACCTACCTCTGGATCCTTTGTGATGCGCTCGCGCGTCTGCTCCTCGGTCTCGTTCTCGCGGGCGCTGTACATGGCGGCCAGGGCCTTTTGCTGCTGCTGGTCAATCTCGCGGGCGTTGGCGCCGTGGTGGAAGTCGCGGTCGACGCGGTCGGCCTCGGTGCAGGCGTCGACGGCCTCGCTGTACTTGCGCATGCCCAGGTAGGTCTGGGCCTTGCGGATGTAGGCGCGGATGAACTGGGGGTCGCGCTTGATGGCGGCGTCGCAGTCGTCGAGCGCCGAGGGAAACTCGAGCAGCTTGATGTAGGCGGCGGCGCGGTTGCTGTAGCCGCGCGGGTCGTCGGGAGCACGCCGGATCATCTCCGTGTACGCCTTGACGGCGCCCGGCCAGTCCGTCTCCTTGAACTTGCGGTTGCCCTCCTCGCGCGCCTCCTCGGCCTTGGCCGGGTCAATGTAGGCCAGCCGCGCCTCCTCGATGCGCCGCCGCTCGGCCGCCCGTAGCTTGGTCACCACGTCGGGCGTGCGCTGCTCGCGCAGCGACGTGTTGTACAGCTCAATGGCCTGGTCCAGCTGCCCCAGACGCTCGTGCGCCGTGCCGATGCGCGCGTACGCCTTGGCCATGGTCTTGAAGTCGGCAAAGAGCGCGCGGCCCTCCTCCACGGCCTTGGTGCAGGCGTCGATACACGCCTGGTAGTCGCCCTTTTCAAAGTACGCCGCGCCCAGGTTGTTCAGGTAGGCGACGTCGTGCGGGTAGAGGTCCCAGGCCTTTTGATAGTGCGCAATGGCCTCGTCGAACTGGCGCTTCTTGTAGCTGGCCGTGCCCAGCTCCTTTTCCTTGTCGGCCTTGGCCTTGGCCTCTTTCTTGGCACGGGCCTCCTCGTCGTCGTCCGCGTCGCCAACGGCTTCATCAGCGGCTTCGGCTTGTGGCGCCGTGGTGGATGCTGCTGCTGGAGTCGGTGTGGTCGCCGCAGCCGGAGGAGCATCCGGGATCGGCGTGTCCTTGTCTGCCTCTGTCGCCTCGGGCGCGGCTCTCGCCCCCGTTGTCGCTGCTGCTGCTGCTGCTGCTGCGCCGGCATCGTCGGACGGCCCAGCATCGAGGTCGATACCCATGGCCACGCCCATGACCTGGATCATGCGCGGGTCGCTGAAGATGGCCTGGATGTTCTTTGGGTCGCGCTGGACGGCCTGCAGGCTCTGCATGAAGCTGGGGTCGGCCAGGAAGCCGCTGGTCTTGGGGTTGGCCGCCAGCTTGGCCAGCAGCTGGGGGTCGCTGAACATGCCGCCGAGCTGGGCGCCTGGGTCGCCAAAGCCGCCCTGGCCACCCGGGCCGCCGCCGCCCTGGCTCAGCTCGGCATCCATGGCGCGCTCGACGGCAGCCAGGTCGTTCTTGAGGGCGGCATTGTTGGGGTCGAGCTTGAGGCCGGCCTCGTAGGCCTCATAGGCGTCGAGGAGCTTGCGCTTGCCGTAGAGGGCAGAGCCCTTGCGGCCCCAGCCCTTGGGCCAGTCGGGCTTGAGCTGGGTGGTCTTCTCGGCGTCCTGCAGGGCGAGATCCCACTCCTTCTTGCTGGCGTAGGCGGCGGAGCGGTTGGAGAAGAGGATGTGGTTGGACGAGTCGATCTCGATGGCGTCGGAGAAGTATTGTCTGGGAGTCTGTCAGTCACGAAGCAAGCGGCCTGGATGGGCGGCCGATGGAAGTGTCAGACATACATGGCGGAATCGTAGTCTTTGGCAGCAATGGCCTTGTTGCCGAGAGCCTTGAGCTCGTCTGCGGTCGGCATGGCGAGTGAAGGGTGTGTTGGGGTTGAGCAGTTGGTCAGTTAGTCAGTTGAGTCAGTTGGTCAGTTGGTCAGTTGAGTCAATAAAGAGTCAAGTTGAAAGTCAAGTTGAAAGTCAAGTTTGAAGAATCAAGTGAAAGTCAAGTGAAAGTCAAGAGTCAAAGGTATGCAGTCCGAAAGCTGTGCACGAGGCAGCAGAACCAGCAGTGGGGCAACGAGGCTTTCTAGGCCATTCGATGGAGACAGCCAGACGCTGATTGGCCAGGAGAGCAAGCTCCAGGATGTGGGGCCATCTAGAATTGTCCTCGTACGACGACACGACGAACGACGACACGACGAACGACGACACGACGAGGGCAACGTCGAACAAGAGAGTGCGAGGCAAGAGATATCCAATACGGAGTAGAGGTTAACTAATGGTACAGACAAAAGTGTGAGCAAAACGGCCAACTACAGCTCCTCTCTCTCTCGTCTCGTCTCCTCGGTCGTCGCCCTCGTCTCTCCTCGCAACGCATACAACGTCTGTGGCTGTCCGGCCGCGTCGCAGCTCGCAAACCGCCACCAGCTGCCGTACCAGGCACCGGCCAGGTTGGCGAGACCCCAGCGCACGGGCGCCGGCATGGGCGGCCAGGTGGCCCAGCGGCCGTCCTCAAAGGCAGGCGACGCGTCGAGGTTGTGCAGGAAAAAGGGCACGACGTCCCAGGTGCCGGCCTTGCGCACGGTGCTCTTGCCCCAGGCCTTGAACACGGCGGCGGCGTCGGCCTCGGCGGGCGAGCCGGCGGGCGGCGCATGCGGGTGGTCAGCGAGGGCGGCGAGCGTGGCGATCTCGGCGTGGAAGTGGGCGGCAAACGGCTGCTGGAAGGCGTCCATGATGGCGAGGAGGCGGGGGCCCGAGAAGTCGGCCGGCGCAGACAGGCCCGTGAGGTAGTCGTGAAAGGCGACGAGTCCTCCCAAGAAGGCTGCGTGCTCGGCGTGGGTGGCGGTCCAGACGGTGGTGTCGTCGAGGATTTGCTCGACGCGGGCAAAGAGCACGGCCTCCTCGTCGTCGTGGTGCGACTTGACGAAGCGGAACCAAGTCAAGGCGTAACCGACAAAGTCGGCGGCGTCGACATCGTTGACGTGGGCGGCCTGGTTGTAGATGCTGTTGTAGCCGCGCAGGATGGCGTTGTGCAGCAGGGCCATGTGGGTGGCGCCGGTGGTGAAGATGTCGGACTGGTTGTCAGGAGGGGGGATGGGAGAGAGCGACAGAAAAGGAGTCGTACCTTGCCAGTCTCGAACTGGGGTGTGTGGACGAGGGGAATGGGCGTGTCGGCCCAGGGAGGAGCAACGGCCATGGCTGTGAGGATGAGAGGGAGGATGACAAGACTGGCTACGAGGCGATGCATTGTGGATGAACTACGAGGAGACAGGAGACAGGAGACAGGAGACGGGAGACAGGAGACGGGAGACAGGAGACAGGAGACGAGGAGACGACGGGGATAGACCACTTGACAGGCATCGACCCACGGGTGGTACGATGGTTGATAACCAGCGGCATCTGATTGGTGGTTCGCATCTGATTGGTGTTAATGACGTCTTCTTCTTCCCTTTTTCTTCTTCTTCTTCCCTTTTTCTTCTTCTTCTTCCCTTTTTCTTCTTCTTCTTCCCTTTTTCTTCCCTTCTTCTTCTCTTCTTCCCCCTTTCTCCCTTCTTCCCTTCTCCCCCCCCCCTGCCCCTATTTTGGCTGCGGAAACGCGTCCAGCACCGCCGCCTCCCCCGTCAGCGAAAACGTCAGCGTGCTCTGCGCCGGCACGTCCAGCTGCAGCGTGTACTCCCCCGGATACAACACGAGGTTGCCCGCCGCGTCCGTGCGCGCCAGACTGCCCAGCGTCAGCGCCAGTGACGCCGTACGCACATGGCCCGGCTCGATGGCTCGCAGTCTCCGGTACGCCACCAGCGTCTTGTCGGGGTATGGCGCCGGGCCGTACGTGCCGGAGACAAACACCAAGGCCACAAAGTCGGATGTCCAGTCGAGGTCGGGCTGGCCCACATTGGTCACGGCGACGCCGACGCTGGCAAAGGCACACAGGTCTTTGTGCTGTCGCGCCTGGCAGGCGCTGCTGCCTACAAGATCGGCAATGGCGTACGTGGCGTTTTCGGCGACGAGCGTGCCGTCGCCTCGGCGATTGCTGGTGGTGGTGCTGGTGGTGGTGGCGCTGGCGGCGCTGGTGGCGCTGGCGGCGCTGGTGATGGTGACGGTGACGGTGGTGGTGATGGTGCTGTTGCTGCTGCTGCTGCTGCTGTTTGCAGACGATGACCGGTCCGAAAAGGCCGCCGTGAAACTGGTATAGTGCAGCCCAAAGCCAAACGGCACCACGGCGTCGCGGAACCAGCGGTATGTGCGTCCCGGATTGCCCGGCCCCGGCCGCAGCGCCATGTCCGTCATCGGCACGGCCGCCGTATAGTTGCTGGGGTACTGCGTCACGGGCAGTCGACCAGCCGGAGGGCTATCGCCGGTCAGTGCGTCGAGCACGGCGCTGCCACCATCCTGGCCAGGGTAGCCTGCCCACAGCACGGCGCTCACGTTGGCATTGCTGAACAGTTCCGTGTCGTCTATCTGGTCGCCCAGCTGCACGACCACCAGCGGCTTGCCCAGCTCCGCCAGCGCCTTGACCAAGGCCAGCTGTGCCGGCGGCCAGGCGATGCTGTCGCGGTCGCGGTCCTCGGCGGCGATGCTGAGGTCGGTGCCGCCAAAATAGAGCACAACTTCGGCCCGGGCGGCCGCGGCCAGTGCAGGGGCTGTCCAGGTGTCGGCGACCGACGGTGCCGGGTTGACGGGGGCGCCGTCGCTGCCGCCGTAGACGACGACGGACAGGTTGCGGGCGCGCGCGGCGGCGACGGCGTTGTGGTAGTAGGGCGGGATGCCGCTGTAGCCGCCGAGCATGGCGCGTGTGGCGTCGGCCCAGTGGCCGATGAGGGCGACGGTGATGGTCTCGTCGAGAGCCAGCGGCAGTGTTCCGTCGTTCTTCTTCAGCACGAGGCCATCGGCGGCCGACTGCAGGGCGAGTGCTCGCGCCTCCGGCGTAGCCACGTCGGCCCAGCCGATGCGACGGTAGGGTGAGGCGTTGGGGGGGTCAAAGTAGCCGGCGCGCACGAGACCCTCGTACAGGCGGGCGAGGGCGCGGTCAATGGTGGCGGCCGACAGTATCGACTGGTTGAAGGCGCCGCGCACGTCGGTGCCGGCATAGGGTGGCACCTCGCAGACGGTGTCGGTGCCGGCCGAATAGGCGGCAGCGGCGGCATGGGCGGCGTCGGGGCTGAAGGCGTGCTCGTGGTCAAAGTTGCGCACGGCGTCGCAGTCGCTGGTCACGTACTGGTGGTCGCCCGTCCAGCCCCAGTGGCCCCGCAGGATGTCGTCCATGAGGTAGCGGCTGGCGCACGCCGGCGTGCCGTTGAGAGCGTTGTACGAGCACATGATGGAGCCGACGCGTCCGTCGCGGGCACATTGTTGGAAGGGCGGCAGGTAGTACTCGGCCAGGTCCTGCAGCGACACAACGGCGTCGAAGCCGTAACGCACCGTGCCGTTCCAGCGCTCCAGGTCGTACGCGGCAAAGTGCTTGCACGTGGCAATAACCTTGCGGATGGACGAGCCGGCTGCGCGCGTGCTGTTGCCGTATGGTGGACCCGTGGTACTCCCGTTTCCATGGCCGCTGTACGGCCCCTCCAATCCCCGTAGCAGCGCCCGCACATAGCCTTTGATGCGCACCGGGTCCTCGCCCGGCGTCTCGGCGCCCCGGCCCCAGCGCGGGTCCTTGTACGGGTTGATGTTGGGCGTCCAAAAGTCCAGGCCCGCTCGACCAGCGTTGCTAAAGGCACGTGCCTCCGTGCTGACCACAGTGGCCACGCGCTCGACCAGCGCGTCGTCAAACGCCGCCGCCAGCGTGATGGGGCTGGCAAACGTCGTGGCGTAGCTGAATGCTGGCGCCGACGAGTTGACGTCGTCCGTGTTGACGATGCCCGCCGACCGGTTAAATGACACTCCCGGCGACCCGGCCACGCCGTGCAGCGCCTCGCTCCACCATTCGTACGGCGGCAGGCCCAGTCGCGGGGCGCCAGGACTGGTGCTGGGGTTGTGAGGAGGCAGCAGAGAAGATTGAGCGGGGAGTACTTACTTGACTAGGTTGACCAGCTTCTCGTCCATGGTCATGGCAGCCACGAGTGCCGCCGCACGTGACGCCGGCGCCGCTTTCGAGTCGCAGACCGTGTTGGTGGCCAGCGGCCCGTTGACGCAGTCGGGATACACAAAAGCGGCCACCGGCGTCGCGGCCACGGCGAGTGCCAGCAGCCGCATGGCAGTACTCTGGAGGGACATGGTGCTTTGTCTTCTCTCCTTTGGTCCTCGTCGTCTTGTCTGTCTTGTCTGTCTTGTCTGTCCTCGTCTCGTCTCGCCTCTTCTCGTCCGTCCTTCTTATAGTCACTCTCAATAATACCGCAGCTTCTCTATACTCTATACGCCGTTTTACCAGCCGCAGCCATCTCCTCATCCTCGTTGTCTCTCTTCTGCCTTTCTTCTGCACCGTTACCGTCCCTGGCTAAATCCTCATATTGCATGGTGGAATGAATTCGCGCAACGGATGCCGTCTAGACTCACATCCAAGACTTCGCCTACCTTGCGTCATCACGGTCTCTCCAGCACCGGCACGTTGCGCCAGTAGCACGACGTTACTGTCCTGACACAGCTCAAGCTCGAGATGCAACGAGACAAAGACACTGAAGTGGTACCCTGCCATCGTTGAGTCTGCGTTCCCTGGTGGAGGATCTCTATATCTTAAACTCCCCTTCCTCCTTCTAGAAGTGAGTGACGAGATCGTTCTGGACACTCCAACTAATACGACACGTCTGGTCAACCCAGCCGGGTCAAACTTCACGATGTTCGATGTTTTGCACAGTGTGTTTTGACACTGTGTACACTGTATACCGAGCTACTAACTCGCGCGCCTCAAGTGACGTGGGGAACTCTGACCAACAACACTCCATCTCTCTCCATGCCACCTCCGCTGCCGACGTGACAGCTATGACGCGGCCACGATTGAAGGAGCAGCAGCAGCACTAGGCGGATGGCGACCTACGACTGGGAGACGCACCGGCAGCGGTGCTACGACCTCTACATTGATGAGGGCCGGTCGCTCGACGACATCATGACATACATGCGTGTGCACCACAACTTTGCGCCGAGCAAGCGCACGTTTCAGGAACGCTTCCGCAAGTGGAAGTTCCCGCCCAAGCGGTCGGCGGCCAGCAACAACGACGCGCTGACGCGCCGCGTCTACGAGCTGTGGGGACGCAACCTGCCGCAGAAGACGATTTTGCAAACGCTGCAGGACGAGGGCTTTGCCATCGGCATGCGCCAGCTCATGCGCCTGCGCACGCACCACAAGTGGCGAATGCGGGGGCCGGGCGTCGTGGGCACGGCGACAGCTGCGGCTGCCAAGCACGACGAGCCGCCAGACGATGGGGACGGGGGGGACGGGGGTTATGTGGACAATGGGGACGATGGGGACGATGGGTCCAGAGGCGACAACGAGCACAGCGACAAGACGACCGTTGATGACAGTGTTGATGACGATGGTGTCGACGCTGTCGGCGCCGAGGCGCAGAAGCCCGGAGACCACGGCGACGGCGTCCTGACGGTGCGGAGGCGAGAACGGCTCGACCAGCGCCAGGTCGAGTCCGCCGAGCTGTTCGCTACACGCAAACGCAGACGTCACACGCGCACGTGGGCCGGTCTGCCCGCCGACCCGCCCGGGCCGCCGCGGTTCCCGTCCGAGACAACGGTGGACGAGAGCAAGTCCGTGCTCGGGCTGACGGGTGCGACGCCCGAGCTGGCGGCACTCTATGTCGACATCCGGCGGCGCTTCCAGGCAATCTGCGCCGAGGCCGGCATCATCAAGAAGACACAGGGCGGGCCAGTGGCCTGGGAGGCGGTCAAGTTGCGCCTTGTGCAGGCCGTGCCGCACCTACAGCTGGTCTTTGCAGACGGCACCACCACCGGCGCCGGCAGCGCCACGCGGCTGGCGCTCGACGTCCTGTGCACCGACATTGTCAAGCGCATGCGTGGTGCAGGCAGCGGCCACCCGCACATGAAGCTGGCCGAGGCCAAGAACGCGCTGGGGCTCAACCCGGAGCAGACGCGGCGCATTCGCACCGCGCTGCACGAAATCCTGCGCGACGACGGCTTCACGAGCAAGGTCGAGGCGGGCCCGGAGCACTGGGAGAGGCTGCAGCAACGCTGGTTCGACCGCTGCCCTCTGCTGCAGGACATAATGGCGGTGGCTCCGACGTCACCGTCGGACATGCAGGAGGACGCCGGCTACGCGGCCAAGAAAAAGGCTGTCGACACGCTGGCACGCGATGTTGTGAAGCGCTGGCGCGACGTGCAGACGAGGCGCCACCGCCATCGCCATGTCAGCCATGTGCGTGTGGACCCAGCGGCCAGGCCGGGCGACGACGACGCCGCCAACGTGGCCTGCGAGACGGCCCTAGGCATTGCTGCGGCGCCGCCGTCCATGGTTGTCGACACGCGCGTGACGGCGGTGCGCGGCGGCAACGTGGACGACGCCAGCGACATGGAGTACATGGGCCACATGGCCGGCATGGACGCGGTCTCTGACGAGCAGACCGGAGCCGATGACTATTACGGCGGCTTCGGAGACATGGCAAACGACATGGCAGACGGCATGTCAGACGGCATGGTAGACGGCATGGCAGACGACATGGCAGACGACATGGCAGACGGCATGGCAGCCACCAAAGCAGCGAATATGCACGTCACCAACACGCTGGCAGCGCACCACCAACTTCCCTATGCGTCGCTCTCGGGACAGAGCCCGATGGCCGTGACAAACCACCCGTTGTCGCTCTCGGGACAGAGCCCGATGGCCGCGACGAACCACCCGCTGTCGCTGCTGGGGCACACGCCTTCCGACCAGCTGTCGCCTCTGCAGGCGCACGCGCCGACGCTTCCGCCTTCCCCGCTGTCGTCGTTTTCCGGAGGGCTCCCGGACGGAAGCAGCCTGCACGACCACAGCGGCCACCATTCGCTGCAGCATGCTACGACCACGCAACTACACATGGCAGCGGCGGCGTCGTCGATGCCGGCCATGCCGCTTGTAGGGCAACAGGCAGCAGACTGGACGCTGGACGCAATGGGCTCGCCGCTGGTGAGCAACCACCAACAACACGCGGGCCTCGGACTGCAACAGCAGCAGGATGCACCCGCCGACGATACGGCAGGGGCCGGGTCCTCGCTCACGACGCGGCAGCAGATGCACCACGCTCAGATGCTGCCGTCGTCGCTGCTGTCGCCGCAGCAGCTCTTGATGGCCTCGGAGCTCGACGCCAGCAGCTTTGCCGCCGCCGCCGCCGCCGCCGCTTTCTCCCCCCCCGAGTCGCCGCGGCTGCTGCCGCCACCACCGCAACTGCAGCCCCATGCGACGCAGAACCTCGGCGTCTACTTCCGGCTCGACCCCATGTCCACGTGTGCGCACACAGTGCCGCTCTGGATCGGCATCGTGCGGCTCGACGCGACGCTGTCGGAGCTGCAGGCCGTGGCCGCCATCAAGTACCCCGGGACGGTGTGCATCCAGGTGCAAGGCCTATTCCAGAGCGGGATGGCATCGTCGGCGGCGGCGGCGACGCCGGAGGTAGTGGCGGAGCCACTGCGGGACACGGGCGACATGGTTGCGGGCTGCGCCCAAACATCACACGTAGAGACGGGAGAGGGCAGTGCGTTGTTCCAGATCAGCACCAACGAGCAGCTGCGCGTGTTTATCTACACAATGCTGCCGGGGTCGCCCATGTTCCTCGTGCGGCTTGTGCAGCTACAGTAGGCGTCTGTTTTATCCTGGATTTGGGCTGTCTGGACTTCTGAGATTTCTGGACTGATCTGTATGACCTATCACGAGGAACGTATCAATGAGATTTCTTTGTACGGAGTGCACTCTAGCGCCGATCGAGTGCTGCGGCGCTTATTAACCCTTAATACCTGTGTCTCAGCATAACGAGTAGACGTGTTCCCTATCGAATCGTCGCATCTTCCAGCTCACGACTCCGTCGGGCTCGGTGACAGGCCCAAGCTGCCAGCTGGCATGTTCCCGTCGCACTCTCATCGGCGAGGCGGACATCCCGAGCGTGCCGGCCTGGAACCATTGCAGCCTCTCCAGATGACGCCGTATTTTACCGGGCTAAGACGGCGCCGCAGTTGTCTCTTCAGCTGCCTCGGCCGTATGGTCTTTGTAAAGATACAGGAGCTACAGCAGCACTTTTGTCGTATTCTCCACCCTAAGCCGCGCTAGCGGTACCCACAAGAGCCGCCAATCCTCGCAGCTGCATTCCTTGCTTTTTTCAGGCGGAAAGGAGCCCGCTTTCAGTGCCGCCCAGCTTTCGGGCTCGCCCTTGTTTGGGCTGCTCAAAGGTGGTGTCGTCACCTTTCTTTGCGCCTCTTTTTCCCGCATGGTCGACCTCCCTTTTTGGCCACTTTTCGCTTTCCCTCTCGAATGCGCATCGTCATATCGCGGTCCTTTTGTTTCTTTGTTGCTCGCACGGCCACAACGTCGATATGCATCAACACCGAACCAGCTCGCTCGGGTTGACACGCAGCAGATCCTAAGACGCACGCCCAAAGCCCTGCAGACGACCTCCAAGAGGCCGCCCAAGACCGCTTCACCGAAAAGGAAGCGTGACACAACAGACAAGACACCGAAGATCAGGCAGGAGATACAGCAGAGCCATTCAGGGCAGCAGAAACAACGGCCCGGCCGTGTCTGTCACCATGTTCGGCTCGCGTAGGAAACACAGACAGTACAAGGTACGTTGGATCTTTTGACAGTTTTCGATCGAGGCGAACTCGACCAAAAAGACCTCCCGCCACCAACACGCAACGCGGTACTTGGACCAGAAAGGCGCCAAGTGCCGATCGATTCTCCGTTGGGACCTGACTGAGACTTGCCTGCGTGTCTGCCTGCGTGTCGACTTTCTGTTTTGTCCCTTTGTCCCTCGTGTCCGCCTCGACGATCTTCCCTTCGACCTCTTTCCCATTCACCTCCCCGAAGCTTGTTTCTTCTTCGGCAGATGCCCCAATGGACCACTGCTAACATGGCCCAGCCGCCCACTGCGTCTACTGTCGACCCAAACGCGGCTACTGCCGCCGTCTCCGCCTACAACCTCTCCTCCGCTGCCGCCGCCGCCGCTCTCCGTGCCCTCCCTACCCAGCCGACCAATGTCGCCAACGTCCAGACAAAGCGGACGATGCGCCGCAGTGCGTCCATCTCGTCCGAGGGTTCGCGGCGGGCTCTCAGTCCCGTGCCCAGCATCAAGCGCGTGCTTGGCCGCGCTGGTCTCGCAGAGGGCCGCCGTGGACCGTCTCCGACCCTTCGTCGCCGGAACAGCTCGTCCTCCATGGCGTCTGTGTCGTCCATGTCCGAGCGCACGTTCCGCTCTCCGAGCCCACACCGCTCCCGTGCCGGTGTCGTGGCGGAGCCGAGTATGACCGTCAACGGCTTGCCGGCAAACAGCGCCGGTGCTGCTGCCGCCGCCGCCGCAAGCGGTCGAAGACTGCAGATGCCACCTCCTCCGGTACCGAGCATCCCAGAACATATAGTCGAGAAGGCCGCGCTGCCTGCGACAGTCCGCCAGCGTCCGCCAGTGCAGAACCGAAGGGCCACCACGCTCGGTCTTGTCCAGCAACCGTTGCGCTTGGCCTCGCAAAAGGAAAACGACCGACACTCGTCTTGGTTCGGTGCGGCCGCGGTCGGCAGCGAGTCGGACATCCGCACCAGTGACCAGCCAATGGATGTCAGCGCCTATTCCCAGGCTGCAGCCTCCACGGCTGCACTGGGTGCGGATGGCCGTCCTGGGAGCAGAAATTCTCTGCAAAACTTCTCCTACCCGACTCGCCAGCGTCTTGGATCCCCCCCGGCCAGCCCGACAACCGCAAGGGCGAGGCTAGCCGAACCAACCGCCACAACGTACAGCACCCCTCTGCCTCCTGCAGCGACGCTTGGCCGGGCCGCATCGACAGAAAGAGTTCCCAAGCAGCAGCTCTCGTCGCTGCAAAAGGCAACGGCCTCGCTGATGCGACGGTCCGCGTCAACGAGCCGCGTCATCGGACGCTCTGCGCCGGACCCGACGGACCAGACTCTAGTGTACGACCCCAATTCTCGCCGCATGGTCCCCCGCGCCGAGCTTTTGATGCTGGAGCAGGCCATTGTGGATGCCTCGGAGCGTCCACAACGACAGCAGCGCAGAAAGAAGCTACTGCAGAGCACGACGGCAGCGTCACTGGTTGGTGTGCATCTGTCGCAGGGCACTCTAACCAAGGCACATGGCACAGCCTCTCCGCTGAATCGGAGCGAGGTGCAATACGCACAGGAGAAGTCGCAGCGGCGGCGAAGCCAGCAACAAGTGCCAGACGCTCCGCAACAACGCACCCTTGTTGCGCGCACAGACGAGCCAGCCGCTCGAGAGTTGCCCGAACCCATCCACACCGACCATCCCGTTCCATCTCTGTCTACCTCGGCTTCTACGCCATCGTCCTCAATCTCCTCCATTGCGCCGCTGGTTCTCTCTCATCTGGCAGGCCAACAGCCGGGCTCACCGGTCGCTCTTCACCCAGAGACGTCTCCAGATGGCGCCGACTATGACAGTATATACATGCAACAGGAAGACCGTCGGCCCA
Organism: Ophiostoma angusticollis; assembly: GCA_019925545.1. Lineage (NCBI taxonomy): Eukaryota > Fungi > Ascomycota > Sordariomycetes > Ophiostomatales > Ophiostomataceae > Ophiostoma > Ophiostoma angusticollis. Next base: position 63,513 of record JADHKL010000024.1, read on the forward strand.
TGCTGGTTAAGCGGCCATCGACCGTCCATGAAGAGCCAGAGCACGAAGGCGATGAACAGCAACAGACAGCTGCTTCTGTCACCGCCGCTGATGGCTCCCTGAATGATCTCGACGGCGTTCCTTCGACTACGACAACCCAGCCTGGCGGCAGAGTAGACACGCCACTCGCCAACCGGCAGAACCAAGCCCGAACAGCTGCTGTCGAACAGCGGAACGAGCGAACAGAGTCTATCAGTCCAGTACGAACGGCGCATTTCGCGCCCATGGTCGGGAACAGTCTGAACGCGCGTAGGCATTCCCCCCCGTCCCGTTCAATCTCTCCGCGCAAGTCCGCTCTCAAGCACGCAAGCCCGCCCCGGAACACGTCGCCGTCGGATACGGCGTCAGAGTCGCATCTGTCGGCCTACAGCTCGCCGACGACCGAGCCGGCGACCGCGGCGCGCAAAAAGGCCAATCGTGTTAGTTTCGACGAAAAGGCCGTGGTTGTGCCGCATTCTCCTATCCATGCGGGCTCGTCGCCGGTCTCGCCGGGGCTCTCAAGCCTCCCCGGCGCAGCAGAATCGCCGGCCACCAGCAATGCAGCTCACCATCCGCCCTCTCGGAGTCGTTCCTGGTTTAGCAACATTGGGCGGACCAAGAAGAAGACGGGCAGTGATTCGGGTACGGCCAACTTTGACGAAGACGATCTCGCGATGAAGCCAAGGCCTGCTTTACCGTCGTTTGGCAGCGTACGCGACAAACCGCAACAGGCTCTGCAGGAAGAGCGTGCACTTGTGCGTCCCGCGAGCGACAGCCAGTCTCCGCGCCTCTCTGCAGATGTGCCACCAGCGATAGCCATCTCGACGCCGCTTGAAACGCTGAGCACATCGAGTGACCATGCCATCGGGTCTATCATTGCAGCCGGTCCTCCGTCCTCCACCGAAACGCGCAACACTGCCAACACCTCTCGCTTCCGGGAGCCGCTGCCACCCGTTGTCACGTCCGTCGACGGCAGCGGATATGTCTCTGACAGTGGAGCTAGCATGACGAGCAACGACGAGGACGAACTAGTTGATGGCAATGCTGCAGAGGACCCGGCACGCCTTGGCTCCGAGAAAGTCCCGGTACCGTCCACATTCGAGACTCGAAATGCAGCAACGGGGGACGCCCAGGGAACGGACAGCACCGTTTCGCCGAGAACCGACTATCCGACAATCGCAATCACAAATCCCAGCCAGGAAAACCTAGCCGCGGCCCGGGGCGAAGGCGAGGACGAGGAGAACACGGCGGTCGCCACGGACCAGAGCAACGCGCCAGATGCATTGGCAACAGCCCCTGTCGTTCCGATACTTCCAGCGGTGCCGCCGTCTCCGCCAAAGAACAGTCCTGTACGGTCCTTGTTCGATGTCCCGGGCACGTTTCCCCATGACTCGGACTCGGACAGCACGGCAAAAAGCTCGCCGAAGAGAGCAACGTTTGCGTTGAGTCCCTCGTCGAACACGCCGAATCCAGTGAGACTGAGCGCGTTCGAGCCCATGGCCCAGGATGATGACCTGAGCACGACACCACAAACGCCTGCGACCGTGACTGCCACACATCTGCCGACGCTGCACGAGGACGTCCCACTTCAGGATGTGGAGGGTGTTGAGAAGGACTCGGAAAGCGAGGTGTTTAGTGACGCTTACGAAGACTTGTCGGACATGGAGGGAGACGGATTCCTCTCGCTGGACGCAGTCATGGCGCAGCCTATCGTGCCTGACCTGGCGAAGAGTCCGTTTAGCTCGTCTGCTGCGGCTGTATCTTTGCCAGCCAAGTCGAGCACGCCGTTGTCGACCGAGATGACGCCGCCTAGCGCAACGGACGCAGCCGTTCCCCGGGCCACAGGGGCAACTGCGGCTGCGGCTGCCTTTCCAACGACAATAGCCGACCGCGGCCTGCCGGGTGGCAACTCTGCGACGCCGTCGACGGAGGGGGACGACTGGGACAAGGTCAAGGCATTCTGGCGCAGCCTCACGGCGGAAAAGCGGGCCCAGCTCGAAAAGGAGGCGAGAGACGATGCCGCCGCAGACGGCGATCTGGAGGAGGAGTCGGCCGAAGCCAAGAAGCCGAGACGCAAGAAGTCTGTCGAGACGCGCTTGGCGGAAAAGAAGGCCATGCAGAGCAAGCTTCCGAAGCCGGAGGAACCTGTGGAGCAGGTGCCTTCGGCGCGAGCTACGGCACGCATCCGCCGCTCCATGCGGGACAACGCGGCCAACGCGGCCAACGCGGCTTCGGCCCCGGTTGACAAACGGACGCCGACGAAAGCGCTGCTCCACAAGTCGGTGCAGAAGCCGAGCGACGCCCGCCAAGCATTTGGAGCGAGGAACCATCTCACGGGCATGCCACCCAAGGCTGCTGCCGGCGCAGTTGTTGGGCTAGGGCCACGGCCCAAAGCGCACGCGCGCACCTTGTCAGCCGACTCTGCGTCCAGCTCGACGCTGCAAAACAATCACGGGGTGTCCGGGCTCTTGACGTCAGGACTGCGCCGCCGCGGGTCGGACTCGAGCGAGAGCAGCTTCAAACGTGCTCGGTCGCCTGTCAGGAACGGCAACGGCATGGCGAGTGGTGGGCTTGGCTTCCGCCGGACGATGCGAGCCGACTCGAATGCATCGGCCGCGGGCGGTGACTCTCTGGAGCATCGGAGCAGCCGCTTCTCCATCCGCTCCCTGTCGCCAGCAGGGTCGATGTTGCGCGGGTCTGCAGATTCGCCGACGCAGTTCCGCCGAACCATGCGCGATGGCGCGGGCGCGGGCGGGGGTGGCTCGAAACGCATGTCGTCGCCGCCGTCGTTGTCAAGCCCGAGTCTCCGGCAAAGCCATACGTCCGACGGCGGCAGCGGATTCTTCTCGTCTCTGGGCAAAAAGCGAGGCAGCAAACTGTTGCAACGTGGCATGGCTGGCGGGAATGGTCCGGGCTCATCGCGGACTCGATTCGGCGACTCTGACGAGGAAAACGACGGCGATAGCATCTTTGGCCCGGCGGCGGCAGCAGCCGGAGGCAACCGAGCGTCTGCGCGCCGAAGTGCGAGCGCCAGTGCCGGCGCCTCTACATTCCGCAGCCGTTTTGTCGATTCGAGCGACGACGACGACGAAATCCTCCTCGACCGTAGGACAGGCGGGGCCAACCGTGGCAAGACCCACAGCGTGCCAATGTCGCTGCGCTCCGGAGGAAACGTCCGCAGTGCTAGTGCCGGCGCCGTGGCAAGACCGGCAGGTATGTCCACGCCGAAGAGTCCGCCGCTGCCGGAGGAGCAGGAAGAAGATGCAGAGGATGTGCTGCTGCCTCGGCGGCAGACCGATATGCTGTCGTTTGCCAACAACAGCGGCAACATCGGCACCTCGTCGGTGCGGCGGTCACGCTCCGGGCGTGGCGAGATTGGACCCATGTCGCCCGTGTACTCGCCGACGACGACGGGCACCGTGGGGCTGGCGAACGGCAGTGGCAGCTCGCCGACGACGGCGACGCGCCACCGACGGGCGAGCAGCATCATGTCGGTGCTGCGGCGCAGCAAGAACCGCGACGCCAGCAGCGCCAACAAGATCCAGCGCGCGGAGCTGATGGAGAGTGCGGCGCGGCGCGACACGCAGCTGGAGCGCAGCCCGCGCGAGCTGGAGGCGGTGCGGAGCAACAGCGCGCAGCGGGTGATGAACAAGTCGCTGCGCTCGGGCAGTCGCGGGGGCCTGCGGGGGCCTGGCGGCGACAGCGACGACGAGGACGGCGGCCTGAATGGACAAGGCAGCTGGCCTCTGCCGGGGCCAAGCCGGCAGGGCAGCAGTCTGCAGGGCTATGCGTCGCCCGAGCCGGGTCAGGGGAGGAAGAAGAAGTTCCCGGCGCTGCGGCGGATTTTCCGGCTGGACGACTGAGAGTGGTGAGCGACGACGAGAGTGGTGAGCGACGACGAGAGTGGCGAGACGACGACGAGAGTGGTGAGCGACGACGAGAGTGGCGAGCGACGACGAGAGTGGTGAGCGACGACGAGAGTGGCGAGCGACGACGAGAGTGGTGAGCGACGACGAGAGTGGTGAGCGACAACAAGAAGAAGAGGTAATATGTCAGGCACTCACATATACGGCAATTTTCCATTTTCAAGGCTTTTATTTCTTTTGTCATTTAGTTTGCCTTCTACTGTGGGCTTCTGTCGAGGTAGATGGATATACCGGGTTTTTGGATACAATACACGGCGGATCAGTATGCAAGTTTGTGATGCATGTGTTGATGTCTTGACTCATGACCAGTAAAGGTACCTAGACAAAGGGAACGCTCAGGCTGACAAGATAACCAAAATCAACCATAAAATGCATGTCCACGTTCATTACACCCCGAAATACCTTGCACGTCACACCTAGACAATGGTGTAGCCGCCGTCGACGCGCAGGTCGGCACCCGTAATGTACTGCGCGGCGTCGGACAACAAAAAGACAACCGGCCCGGCCAGGTCCTGCGGCACGCCGAGACGGCCCTGGGGAACGCCGCGCGTCCAGGTCTCGCGCAGGGCCGGCTGGTCGGCCAGGATGGCCTGCGTCAGCGGCGTCTCCATGTAGCCGGGCGACAGGCAGTTGACGCGGATGCCGGCGGGCGCCCACTCGACGGCGAGCGACGCGGCCAGCTGGCGGACGGCGGCCTTGGAGGCATTGTAGGGGCTGGGGGTTAGCAGAAACGGGAGAAGGGGGTGAAGGGGAGAAGGAGAAGGGGAGAAGGAGAAGGGGTGAAGGAGAGGGGAGAAGAAGGGACAGGGAACCTACGCTTGTGGCTGCGGGACGTTGACGACGGCGCCGCTCATGCTGCCGACGAGGACCATGCTGGCGCGTGGCGTGGTGGGTGGCGCGCTGGTGGCGGCAGCGCTGGTGGACTCGTGGGACGTGGCGGCCTGGCGCGCCAGCAGGTGGCGGGCCACGGCCGTGGCAAACAGGTAGGTGCCGTCGACGTTGACGGCCCACAGGGCGCGCAGGCGCGGCGGCGGGTAGTCGATGGCCGGCAGGTTCTCGGTGAAGCCGGCCGAGGTGACGAGGCCGTTGATGGTGATGTCGTCGGGGCGGACGGGAGAAGGTGAAGAAGAGGATGCGTTCGCGGTGGCCTGTGCCGCCTGGGCCTCGAGCACCTCGTTGATGCAAGACTCGACCGAGGTTTCGTCGGCGACGTTGGCGTAGTGGGCGGTGACACGGGGGATGCTAGATAGTTAGAGGAGGGGGGGGAGGAGGAGAAAGGAGGAAGAAAGAAGGAAAAAAAAAGAAAAGACAGAAAAAAAAGAAAAAAGAAAGAGAAAGCAAAAAGAAAAGACAGAAAAAAAAAGAAAGACAGAAAGACGCACCGCTGGTCGGGGTACTTGGCCTTGAAGGTCTCGATCATCAGAGCGGCCTGGACCTCAGCCTCGTCCTCTGCGGGAAAGGGGTTAGTTGTGGGCTTGGCTGAACGGTCATCAGTGACTTCTACTATTCAGGTCCACCATGGCCAGGTCGCCGCCGCTGGCAACAATGGCCTGGCCCATGACGAGGCCAAGACCGCGCGCGGCACCCGTCAGCACGACCAGCTTGCCGGTCAGGCTGAAGGCCGGCGGGGCCAGCGAGGGCGGCGGTGGGGGGGAGGACGAGGACACGGCCTGGCCGGGAGTGGATCTGGCGGCGGAGGAGGCGGTGAAGCATCGCGAAAAGACGAGGCGAGTGGTGGGGGTGGAGGCGGAGGCGGAGGCGGAGGCGGCGGCGGCGGCGGCGGTGGTGGCGGCGGGTGAAGCAGGCGAAGCGGAGGTGACGTATGTGGCCCGTACGGCGGCAGCCCGGAGGGCGGAACGGGTGACGAACATTGCGTATACGCCGTACGAGTACAGGGAGCAGGAGAGATGCAGAGAAAGGAGAGAGGAAGGGCAGAAAGGAGAAGAGAGGTGAAGGGCTTTTCAAGATCGTGAGATCTGACGCGGATCACGATTCTATTAGTTTTTTTGTCCTTTTTCTTTGACCTCTAGTTTTTTCCCTTTGATTTTACCCATCTACGGAGTTAGGTCTCCTACTCCAACGGCAGCCTTCTTCCCTGTTCATTCTTGTCTTTCATCATTGTCCCCTCACGATCGGGTGCTCTTTGCGGGGGTGCCGCCAGCTAGACAAGTCTAGACCACCGTGCGGGTGTGCAGCCGGGAATAGTCCTTTCAATAAGCTTGCAAACCAGGTCCTGCCTCGCCTTCGAGTGAAGTCGGGGTCCGCAAGGCGGTGGAGTGGACTTCGCGGCAGAAAATCTCACCGCTATTTTCTGGACTACCTACTCTCTGCAAAAATCCACGTCAAACACACTTTTCTACACACGACATTCACCCACATTCCACACTCCACCTCATCACGCAGATACAATGGCTCAAGGCGCCATCAAGAAGTCGGCCAAGCCTGCGTCCTCGTCGCACAAGGCCAAGAAGCAGGCGGTCGCGTCCGGCGTCAGCGGCGCCCCCAAGCGCGGTGTCCGCGTCGTCAAGGCGCCACGCTCGGCCAAGGCGGTCAAGGCGCACGCCAGCACGGACAAGGCCATGAAGAAGTTCACGTCGGGCCTCACTGCCAAGACCGAGGCCATGCTCGGCGAGCGTGCCGGTCACCTCGAGCTCATCGGGCCGGGCAAGAAGAAGGGTGCCAGCCGCAAGGGCGACAAGGCGCACCAGGGAGGATCGCGGCGCTTTGGTTAGGCGCAGGAAGATGGAGGTGACAACGACGATGCGACGTATCTCAACACCTCCCTCACCACCTCCACGTCGGACAGGCGCGCTCGCCAGCTGCTGACGGCGATGCGGCAGGCTGGACGGCCGCGCCAGACGGTCGGGCTGACGTACATTTGGCCGGTGGCGTTGATGCGTGCGGCGAGATCCGCATTGAGCTTGGCATCTTTGGCCCAGAACAGGACGACAATGTGTGTTTCGGCATCCGCGTGGGCATTGTCGGCATCCGTGTCGCCCCCCCCATTCCCTTCAACGCCGAGACACTCGTACTCGGGTAGCGACTGCACAATGCGGCGGATGCCCCGGGTGACACGCACCATGTTGGCCTGCATCTCGGCCAGGCCGGCACGGCCCTGGCTCAGCAGAACGGCATAGACAGGCAGCGCGCGGAACCGGCGGGAGTTTTCGATGCCCATGTTCAACGGGCTGGCAATGGTGTCTGGGCCGTCTGCCGATCCTCTGGTCGGTTTCTGCCCGGCATTGCTGAGATAGGCGGCGTTGGTGTTTTGGAAGACGGCAGCCTGGATGCCGGGGTGGCGCGAGAAGAAGAGGCCCGCGTCGTACGGCTGTGCCGTCAGTGTCTTGTATGCTTTCATGTCTCGTATCAATCCAACATACCACATTGAGCAGCTTATGTGCGTCTGACGTGATGCTGTCGGCCAGCTCCCACCCCTCGGCCTGCTGCCGAAGCCTAGCAAACTCGGGCGTGTCCGGCAGCGCCCGCACAAACAAGCCAAACGCTGTACAGTTGTCAGTCACGGGGTCAGTCACGGGGGACATAAGTCGACCACCGAAGAGACTGACCAGCATCGACGTGGATCCAGGCGCCATAGCGGTCGGCCAGCGCCCGCAGCCGCTGCATGTCGGCGAGCCCGGCCGTGGCGAAGCGGCCCGTGTTGACCTCGCCGGCACTGACGCTGATGATGTGCGCCGTGCCGCTGTGCTCGCCGGCGCGAAGAGCGGCCTCCACGGCGTCCAGGTCCAGCCGCCACGGCGCGTCCTGGCTCTGCGGCACGTCCACAACGGCCTCGCGGCCCAATCCCACGATGCTGGCCGCCTTGTACAGCGAGCTGTGCGCCATGCTGGTGAGGATGCGGATGTCGGAGACGCCGGCGGCGCGGCAGGCCCCGAGGAGACCAAGTTCGGCCACCGCCAACGCTGGCGGGGGTTCTTGCTCCTCCGCGGCTTCGGAACGCCCGCCGTACCGCCACCGGACGACGGCCTCGCGGCCCATGGCCAGGCCCAGCACGTTGCTTGCCGTCGCGCCGGTCGTCAGCGTGCGGCCGGCCCATTGGCTGCTGTCGAGACCTAGAACGTCGACGAGCATGCGCAGCGCGGCGTCCTCGACCGCCGTGCTGGCCGACTGCCGCGGCAAGTGCACCTGCACGTTCTGGTCGAGGGCCGTCACAATGTTGTCGGCCGCTTCGGCCACGGGCAGCGTGGCACCCGTGACGAAGCCGTAGTAGCGGCTGGAGAGGTTCTGGCCGTTGAGGGCCGGCACCACCACCTCGTGGATGTGCGCGATGGCCGCGTCGGGGCCGTGTGTCTCCAGGTAGTCGGGCCGGCTTGGCTCGGGCAGGGCGGCCAATGCAGCGTCAATGTGCGCGGCGGAAGGGAGGGTCGCCGCGTCGTACTCCGTGTCCTCGGACCTGTCCTCGGACCAGGTGGTCGCCTCTCCGGTGTGCGGGACAGACCGGACGGCCGCGCGTATGCGCTTATAGGACTCGACGAGATGTTGGGCTTCCATTGCACACTGTTGTCAGGTGGTGTGCAGAGCAGATTTGTCTCCTTGTCATCCATCGTTCTCCCACTGCATCAGATCCCGAGCTAGATGACAAATACGAGCGCCTACATAATTTATCTGCAACCTCGAGACGGAAATGGCCACAATCGCTTTACTATCATGAGGGATACCCAACAGCCACCCAGTATATTGCCAAGTGACACCCGTATGGGCTCAAATCGAGCATTCGCAAACAAGAAAGGCCAGGCAGAGACAGGTCATCGAAGCTATGTAGACTCTACTACGAACAAGAGGCCATCGTCTGAAGGAAGCTGGTGGCCGGAGACGGTCACTTCGCGAGATGCAAGCGATGACGAGAAAGACGACATTCCCAGCTGTGTCCTAGGGCCTCTTGGTCAGGATGAGGTGAAAGCCCGTCTTCTGTATGTCAAACGCGGCCAAGTGCTTGCCGTCCTGGTCCAGCAGTTCTTTGTTGTTGAAGCCGCCGCCTTTTTTGGCAAAGATTGCGCCCGACATCAGATTGACCTTGTATTCTGGGCAGTAGATGACGCTATTGAGCTGGATTTGAGAGCTGTTGCCATCCTTCATCGCTGTGTGTAGGAGGACGGTGCCCGTGTGCTGATATACAAAAGGCCCACCGATGGATTGAATTGTTCCCGTCTGTTCTACCATGGTGCCTGGAACGAACCATTTTGTCGAGTTGGTGACGTGGACGCTGCTGCCGGAACTCCATAGCCATGAATCTTTAAGCTTTTCGCCCGAGATGTCGGAACGTTCATGGCCCTTGTCCACATCTGCGGCGACGGGATGTGCCGTTGTCTTGGGTTTCTCCTGTGCTCGTTTCCTGTGATAGCACCTTTCGGTGCTGTGGCCCGTCTTCATGCAGAACTCGCAATAGCGCCTGGGTTTTGTCTTGTCCCCATCTCTCTGGGATTTCCGGCGGCCCTTTTCCTCGGGTTCCGTCGATGTCGTGTTGTGGTCGCGCTTTCTGCACCAGTTGACGAGAGTGCACTCAATCAGCTCGAATCTTCTCTCGCTGGTGTACGCCTTCCACTCGTTTTCCACCAGGATGATCAACGAGGCAAACGCCTCTCGGTGCCGGTATTGAATGAGTCCGAGGAGATGCGGGATTTGCATTTCGTAGGGGATGCGAACGACGCTGGCTGCCATCTCTCTCATGGACTTGTCGAACCGTTTGACAAAATTCTCGACCTTCTCGCCATCCTCCCACTCCAGGCTGTGGTATTGGCGGGTGATCTCAATAACGGTGTTGATAGGCTGTTGACCGTAGAGCATTTGTAGGGCTTTGAACATCTCCTGGGGTGTGTCAAGTCCAAAGACACTTGCCGCGTTGTCGGATGACAGTGTGGTCTCGATAAAGTATTGTATCGCCGTGGTCGTATTTCGACCATAGCCGGCGATTTCCTCGACACTGTTTATCCCCAGAAACCGGAGGTTTATCATGAGGTATTGGCACCATCCCTTCCAGTCTTTGCTGTCCTCGAGCCTGATCGCCCCCTTGACGGCTGCGTTCAAAAAGGCATTGAGCCTTGAATGTTCGACTTCGATCAGTCTGTTCCGGGGAGGTGTCGAAGTAGTTGGGGTCTCGCACTCTGATCTGAGGTCGTCTTTCTCGTCATCGCTTGCATCTTCCGCAGTGATCATCTCCATGCCCACCAGCTTCTCCATGTTTCGCCTGACGATGGCCTCCTGCTGGTGGTGTACTTTTCGGAGGGACTCGATTATAGCCAGGTTCTTGTCTGGTCTGCGTTTAGCTTGTTGTATGCTGAATTTCATCCCTTTCATTGCGTTGCGGGCGCTTCGGATTTCAGCTCGGATGGCCCCGGCTGCAGTCTCCTTCGTTTGCGCGTCGGCGGCAGCTGTCGGCGAAGCCGGAACAGGCCCATCTTCCGTGCTTCCGTTACGGTTGACCGTTTCGGCCGGGGTCTTGCCTCTCTGATGCATGTCGGAGACTCGGATTTGTAGGGTCGCGTCGGCGGAACGCTGTGTCGAGTCGGATTAGGGGAAAAAAGTTACCGGCTGTCTGGTAACGAGTGATATAAGCTGGCACAACCTGTTAAATAGGAGTTATGGCAGTAGGTGCTCTACTCTGTACGGATTGTTGCGTCTTTTGAAAACCCCCAACTGGGGCTTAGCCACATGTGGCGCAAGCTCCATCCAATGGGAAGACCAATTTACTCCGTAGAGATTTACAACATCAGGCAACCTCTCTAGCTGGTCGTTACCAGACACTTCACCTTTCGGCTCTGCACTGCACCAACTATGCCGAGCTCATGCAAGGAAATCCGTTAGTCCTCCTGGTTGCGAGAACCTCCCCTGCCTCTGCCAACACCTGCTAACACCCAACAGGCGCCGCATTGGCGCAATGTCTGCAAGAGAGCGACTGTGTCATGGTGCATCGCAACACGGCCGCCGACTGCCTGCGGGAGCCTCTGGTGGACACGCTGCCGGTACGGTGCCAGCAGCTCAAGAAGGGCTTTGGCGAGTGCCGGCGCGGCATGATCGACATGCGCAAGCGGTTCCGGGGAAACCAGCCGGCAGCGGCGAAGCTGCTGGTAAAACAAGGCGACGACGGCAGCGACGGCAGCGACGGCGGCCAGAAGGCCGGCTCGTCCTCTGACGGGTACCAGCTGTACGCGGGGCGGTCTGCCTTTGGAGGCGTGGTCAAGGAGACGTCTGGCAACGAAAAGGCGCCGCCTGACTGGCGCGAGCTGGAGAACGAAAAGTATCGCAAGGAGCAGGAGGCGAGGAAAGCATGACGACCGGCTGATGATACACGACAACCTCTCATTCAAAACAACCAGAGAGCGACAGAGCGACTGTACGATAACACACCAGGCGTTAAGGATACGGAAAGGCACGGCACGACACGACGTCATCTATCCAGCAGCTAGACGGGCGCCTGGTCGGGAGCTTTCCGGCGGGTGACCGCGCCATCCGATGACTTGCGAGGACCAATACCAGAATTCTCGCGCAGCTCTTGCTAGTCATACTGCAGAGGCGCAATCGGCATCGACCCAGGCGTTCATCTATGAGGGCTGCTCATGGGAAATAGCGTACTCTAGGGTGGTTCTTTGGTTTGATTTCTGTCGTTTTTATTCTTCCCATTGACATCTCTCCATTCTTCAGCTACCTCCCTCCCTCCTCCCTACCAGCATAAGCATAATGTTTGGAGTAGCTAGGCGCGAATGGCTGCTGTATGAAATACTTTCTCTCGTAGACACACGCCAACTGTCTTCACTGGTACAGGTTAGGTCCGGGCATCCCGCTACGGTACGGAGAGCACTGGAGACGCACTGAAGAAGTGGCGCCAATCAGACTGCCGTTTAGAAGATCGGAAGGAGCGCATGAGCCCAGAGGAGACAGGCAAAGCTACGGGTATCATGTATTGAAACTGCCATAAAACACCACATTATTCCTGAAATGCCAAACGCCACCACATGCATGTCGTGAAACAGAAAGTCCGCCTGCCCTAGTATAGTTCGAGAAGAGCCTGTACCCTTTTCTGGCCGACGGCCTCGACGTCCTCGACGTCCTCGGAGCCTTTGGACTCGCCGCCGATGCTGCTCCGCGGCGCTGGCAAGCTGGCCACGCGGTCGCCCACGCGTGCCAACAGCACGCGCATCCGCTCCAGCTCGTACTCCACGGGGCCGTCGCGGGTTACGAGGTTGTCTTGCAGGTGAGAGGTGTTGTCGTTGCTGTCGGTGCCGCTGCTGTTGCCGCTGCCGCTGCTGCCGAGACCCTCCAGCAGAGCGGACATTCGCTGGAGCCGCCGCACACGCGCACGTGTCGCCGCCCGTCGGGCCTCGAGCATCTGAAGGTGCGCCACGAGATCGGCATACCGCCGGGCCTCGAGCGGCATTGCGTCGGCCTCGCGGGGGTCGTCCCATGTGGGGGGGAGTCCAGCAATGGCGTCGGATGTAGCTGGTGTGCGGTTAGTCTTGTCTCTTTCAGCGAGCATAGGCAGGGACGAGAGGAGAGAGGGAGGAGGGACGAGAGAAGAGAGGCAGGAGGACGAGAGGAGAAGGAAAAAGGAGATGGAAGTACCGTAATCAACATCGCGTGCTTCGCGCACCGTCTCCTCGGCGTCCAGCTGGTAGAGCCGGTCGACCTGCTCGGCAACGTGGCGCACGGCCGCAGGCGGGTAGACACGGCGGGCGTGCTGCTGGAGCAGCTGGTTGGTGCGAACGAGCGCGTCATCGACGGCCTTGGGCGGCAGCCGGTCGGCCGCATGGGTGTGGCCACGACCATGCGCGTGGTCGGCGCTGCCACGTAAGTCGTTCTTGCGGCGCCAGGCCCGTGACGGTGCCAGTGGCTGGGCCAACTGGCGGGTGGCACGGTCGACAAAGGCCTGTTTGAGTGCGAGGATCGTCGGGGGGTCCATGAGGTAGGTTGGGGGAATGTGACGAAGTCGGATCGGTTCCTTGCGCGTCGCGTTTACGGAGTACTCTCTAGCGAGTTGGCGGGCACAGTGCACTGACTGGCGTTTTAGCGGACCCAGCGCGGCACTACCATTCTGGCGGGCTGTCCGCTGTAAAACTGGGGATTCAGGTCTTGCACCTCTTCACAACTGTGGACAAAAGAAGAGCAAGAAGAGTAGAGAAAGAGTATGAGTATGTAGCAACCATCTTACCAAGATACCCGAATAATGGTTATGAACCTGGGGAGGCGGTCGGTGTCCGCCTGGAGGTGGTCGCCGTGCTGGAGGTGTCCATTGGGAAGTCCGGGGAGATGTCCCCACCTTCACCGCTGTCTCAAGACAGTGGACAGATCTCGGTCAACAGAAGTGACTCGGCCGTCTCTTATCCGCACCCCTCCTCTCTGTCTCTACTCTTTCCCCCACCGACAATGTCTCTCACCCCAGCCTTTAGCCCCAAGTCTGATGGAGCTTGGAGAGCACTACAGAACAAGCCTCCGTGAAGCAGCCGGGACCTAAATGAGAAGCCATGAAGCATCTCCGCACTTGTCTTCTTTCTTTCTTTTTCCCTTCTCCTCGTCTCTTCCCTGCGAGGTGGACACTCTCGATCTAATCTCTGTAAGCTGAGCGGTCACTCGGCTGCTGAGCGTCCACCGAGACCTCTCGAGCATTAGATCGGCCGGCCGATCCCCCCCCACCGCCCCCTTCCAAGATGTCCGCCTACCGCTCACCCGAGACCTGGGCGGCTGCCCTCGAGCGGATCTTCAACCCCGAGACGCCAGACGCCACCACCGCAGCCAGCAGTACCGCCGTGGCCGACCAGCACGCCCGCATCCGCCGCGACCTCGCCGTGCTCTACATCCCCGGCCGCTCCGTCATCACCATCGACGCCGAGAGCATGGACTTTGACGCGCTGGCGGCGCTGGCCGGTCGCGTGCGGCAGGCCACCGCGGCAGCCGGCACTCACGTGCGCTGTACCATCCGCGGGTTTGCGCGGCAGGGTGCGGCCATCCAGGGTGTCTGGCAAATCTACTTCGACCCGTCGTCGCAGCAGCAGGAGGATACCGGTGCCGGCGCCGACGCCACGACGGCCGGGTCCGAGCTCCCGCGGATGGTGGAGGTGCATGTGCGCGGGACACTGGACCGCAGCGACGACGGCGGCCATGACGACCCGGCCAGGGCGCTGACTCTGGAGGGCGCCTCGTCGGCAGCTAGGGGAGGCGAGGAATGATAAACGAGACGCCGATAGCCCTGACCTCGCTTGGGACGGACAGGACACGAGAGCCCTGACCTCGCTTGGGACGGACAGGACACGAGACAGCACACGAAAATCTGGGGGCATTGTATAAATGACATTGTAAATAGCAAGTACGACATGAATAGCAAGTACAGACATGACAGAAAGCATGATCGAAGGAAACGCCAGTCATCTCTCCCCCTACAAGTCCTCCCTACACTGCCACCGTCGCGCGTGGCGCCCCAGCACCCATGGCCCGGCGCCCGACTCCCTGTCCCGGCCGTGCCAGCGTGTACTTGGCAAACGCCCGCGCCAGCGCTTTCTTGCAGCTGACCTTTTGGCTGCCCACAAAGCTCTCGACCGTCACCGCAATGGCCCGGTCAATGTCCTGCGCCGAGCAGTAGTCCGACAGCCGCATGCGACAGAACGCCTCCGAGATCCGGATGATCGCCTCCAGGTGCCGCACCGTGATCGGATACGCCCCCGTCGCCAGCGACTCGCGCCGCATGTCTGCAAACAGCCGCGCCACCTTGTCCTCGTCCATGTTGTACAGCTTGGGAGAGCACCGCTCGCGTGCGTACAGGATGTACTTGCGCAGCAGCTCCTGCGGGATCTGGTTGTCTGGCACCACCGCGCCGCTTCCGCTGCCGCCGCCGCTGCTGCCGCTCTGCGTCTCCTGCCCGGAGGACGACGCCTGCGCGTCCATCGACACGCCCGCGTTGCCGCCCTCCTGGTCGGCCGGCTCCGCGCTGGGATGGCTGCGGCTGTGCGAGTTGACAATGAAGCGCGCCAGGCGCTCGTCCTCGGCCGGGTCCACGGTGTCGCGCACCACGCACAGGATGTCGAAGCGCGACAGGATCGGCTCCGTCAGCTCCACGTTGGCCGCAAACGGCAGCGTCGAGTTGTAGCGCGACCCGATCGGGTTGGCTGCCGCAATGATGCCGCAGCGCGCCTGCAGCGTCGTCACAATGCCCGCCTTGCTGATCGAGATGGTCTGCTGCTCCATGGCCTCGTGGATCGACGTCCGGTCCTGGTCGTTCATCTTGTCAAACTCGTCAATCAGGCACGTGCCCTTGTCCGCCAGCACCAGCGCGCCGCCCTCCAGCGTCCACTCGCTCGTCAGCGGGTCGCGCCGCACGCTCGCCGTCAGACCCACGGCGCTGGCTCCCTGGCCCGTCGCAAACACCGCCCGGTGCGCCGTCTTCTCCACGTACTTGAGCACCTGCGACTTGGCCGTGCCCGGGTCGCCCAGCAGCAGCACGTTGATGTCGCCACGCACGTGGTGCATGCCGCGCCGCACCTTGGCCACGCCGCCAAACAGCGACAGCGCCACGGCCGTCTTGATGTCATCGTGCCCGTAGATGCTCGGCGCCATCGACTGCACGATCTTGTCCACAATCTGCGGGTCGCGCGACAGCTTGCGGATCGCCTGCTCGTCCTCCTCCGTCAGCCGGAAGCCCGCCAGCTGGTCGTGCGACTTGACCACGTTGTTGGCCTCGAGGATCGTCGCAAACACCGGGAACCCGTTGCGGTTGTTGAGCTGCGCGTCGTAGTTGTTGCGGTAGATGCCCGTCACCTCAATCTCCTCGCCGGGCTTGGCCTTGTCGATCAGGTCCCACAGCAGAATCACCTCGCGGTGCCGCGGCAGGCGGCCCGCCGGCACCGTGCCCGGCGACTCCTGCAGCGTAAGCTTCTGGTAGTTGCGGTACACCGTCTTCTCCGAGTTGAGCGTAAACGGCCCGCGCGACTGGCAGCTCTGGCAGTAGCTGATCTTGACCTCGACGTTGGCCTCCTGCTGGAACGGCCCGAGCGTCACGCCGCACTTGGTGCAGTCGAACTTGACGTACTTGAGCTGCGGGAACACGCCGCTGCGCCGCGTCACCACGCCGCTGACGCGCACCAGGCAGTTGAGGTGCGACTGCCGCAGCTGCCGCAGCGTGTAGTGCACCGGCAGGTCGTAGATGCGCACGTGGATCTCCGCGTGGATGCGCTCGTAGTCGGGGTAGTGCAACAGCACGACGTCCATGGCCACGTCGTCGAACAGCTTGACCATCTCCGTCGGCGCGTTGGCCAAAAAGTATGCCAGGATCGCCTTGGCCGACGACAGGTGGTCGTACGACACCTCGAGCGACTCCGCATTGATCTCGCCCAGCGTGCGGATGCGGCTGCCGTACACCGACAGGCCGCTCTCGTCCGTGTACTCGGTCAGGAACGCCTTGAACTCGCGCTTGATCGTCCGCTGCACGGCCGGCTGCGACACCCATTCCGTCAGGCTGGCCGCCTTGACGTCCTGCAGCGCCTCCAGCGACAGCTCCTCGTCCATAATGTCGCCGTCCAGCATCGCGTCCGGGTCCTCGTCCATGCGGTGCCGCCGCCGCCGCGGCTGCGCCGTCAGGTCAATGTCGCCGCCCTCACCATCGTCGTCATCGTCGCCCGGCAGAAATGCCGCCGGCATCAGCTGGCGCCGCGCCACCTCGCGGTCACGACGGTTCAGCCGCGCCTCGAGCTGCCGCCGCTCGCCCAGGTCCATGGCATCAAAGTCGTTGTCGTCGTCCAGGTCGATGCCCTCGTAGGTGTCGTTGTCGTCCTTCTCGCGGTAGTCGCGCTCGAAGCCTTCGCGGAAAAGGTCCACGTCGTCCTCGGCCATCTCGTCCAAGTCGTCAATGTCGTCCTGGATCTCCACGTCCTCTTCAATGTCGTCATCGTTGTCGTCCCGTCCATGAGCAATGTCGAAGCCGGGCGGCGACGACGGGATCGGGCTCGACGCCGCGGCCACTGACGATGCAGCATCCTCGGCGGCACCGCGAGACCGCTTGCGGTTCAGCCGGGAAGGCGCACCGCGGTTCCCGGAGGACATGTGGGGGCGCAGAGGAGAACTGTAATGTCAGAAGGAGGCCGAACAACGAGCGATGATTGCGTCCATTTCACGTACCTCATGATTGTTTGATGAGCCGTTGCCGTTGTCTTCTGCTTCCTGTTATCGTCGTTGGCTTGAGAAGGATGGGTTGGGAGGATGAAAGAAGCGGCAGAAAGAAGGCCATGTGGGTGTTTAATGAGTGGGGAGACTGCCCCTGTGTCGCGTCTGCGGCTGGGCGTTTTCGCGTCGAGACGCGTCGAGTTTAAGTGGCACTAGACCTTTTCGGGTGCGCGTTTGTCTGACGTTTCTTAGTCATCTCGATTCTCTGCAGCGCAGCGTACAACGAATTACGCGACACATCAATGATCAACCATCTCGATCTCTCGACACTGCAACGACCGCTGTCAACTGATCCTCCACACACCAGCCACAGACTATCCAATGGATTCCCAGTCACCCCGCGCAGCCTCGTCGACCGGTGATGACGCCTCGGCGTCGCGACGCACTCCCGTTGCACGCCGGCAGAGCTCGTCGCAAGGGTCGCAGGCATCAGACGACTCGCACACGGCCTTGGAGTAGGTTCCTTCCGCTGCCAAGGACAATTACACGCCGGTTTCTGTGGCTCGTGTACTGATTCATCTAGTTTCATTCGCAGCCAGATGCAGCTCGAGGCGGACGCCCGCGAAGCTCTGCCATACGTAGGCGCCCCCTCCCTGTCTGTCTCATCTCCCTCCTTCCTCTAACATTGCCAGAGCATTGAAAACTGCACAAAGCCTCTCGGACGCCTCCGGCAAAGTGTTTTTGCCTGCCTGACGTGCAATCCGCCGCCGGCCGACCCGGCCGTGCCCTACGACCACCCGGCCGGTGTCTGCTATGCCTGCTCCGTGCAGTGTCATGGTGAGCACACGCTGGTGGAGATCTTCAACAAGCGCAACTTCACCTGCGACTGCGGCACAACGCGGCTTGTGGGACATGGTGCGGACGCGCAAGGGACGCCGTGCAGCCTCCGCTTCAACGCCAAGACCAACAGCAAGGGCGGCGTGCGCGGCGAGACGCCGGATCCCGACAACAAGTATAACCAAAACTTCCGCAACCGCTTCTGCGGATGCGCACTCGAGTACGACCCGTTCCAGCAAAAGGGCACCATGTTCCAGTGCTTGGGGCTGGGCACGCACGAGACCGGCGGCTGTGGCGAAGACTGGTGGCACCCGGGCTGCGTTGTGGGCCTAGGGCCGAAATGGATGGAGACGGAGGGCGTGGCAGGGACCATGGAAAAGACGGAGAGGACTGATGTCTTGCCGACCATCTCGGAAGATGCGGAGGAGGGCTCGGCAACGGCAGATGGACCGGCGGATGGGCAGGGCAGCGGCAATGCTGGCGGGGAGGGGGACGAGGACGCAGACGAAGAGGATGAGCCATTGCCACCGGGATTTCCCAAGGAGGAGGACTTTGAGGGCTTCATCTGCTACAAGTGCGTCGACGCCAATCCGTGGATCCGGCAGTACGCAGGGGCACCCGGTTTCCTCCCTCCCGTCGTCTACAGGAAGGCAGAGGCGTCTGCACCCGCTGCCACAGCGCCAGCCGAAGCAAGCACGGGCTCGCGGAAACGCAAGGCGGAAGAGGATGCGGACGGTGATGACAATCCCGCAGAGGCGGAACAACGGGACGCTAAGCGGGTCCGATCCGACAACGTCAGCGAGGAGGAGGACGGACCGGAAGGGGCGGAAAAGGCAGAGGAGGCGGAAGACGTGGAAAAAGCGGAGGGGCCGACCACGTGTAAACGGGCAGCACGTCCGCCACCGCCGACAGGTTCCTTTTCGCTCTTCTTCACCGAGGGCTTCCGCGACCACCTGTGCCGGTGTGCCGAGTGCTTCCCGCTGCTGACGGCGCACCCGCAGCTGCTGGAGGAGGAGGAAGTGTACGAGCCGCCGGTGTCCGAGGATGGCGGCGAGGGCGGCGGCAGCGAGGGCGGTGGTGGCAGTGGCGGCATTGGCGCCGCGTCGAGCGGCGGCGGCAGCCTGTACGAGCGCGGCGAGAGCGCGCTGCGCAATGTGGACCGGGTGCGGGCGATCGAGGGCGTGATGGCGTACAACCACCTCAAGGACAAGCTGAAGCCGTTCTTCCAGCAGTTTGCCGAGAGCGGGCAGGCGATCTCGGCCGAGGACATCAAGGCGTACTTTGCCCAGCTACGCGGCGACGAGCAGGCGATCCGCGCGGCGGGCGAGGCGGCCAAGTCGGCGGACAACCGGCGGGAGCAGAGCGGTTATTAAGGGCGGTTGGGCGGACGTACGTGCGGACAGTTATGGACAGTTATGGACAGCGTGTTTTCTCTAATCGTCTCTGTATTACTCCGTTTGTCTTCCCGGATTACCAGGGATGTGGACGAAAGCGGAAAAATGGTTGTATTACCCAACACCGTTGAGCTCCTTGACGCTCGGCAAGACATAAATGCAATGATAGTACACCCCCCTCACAGTTCCTCTTCCGCGTCTCCTTCTCCAGTCGATACTGGCAATGGCGGTGATTGTATGCCTGCCCCCGCACCTGGCACTGCATTGCCGTTGGCTAGGCGGCTGATGCTGGCTGGTGGTGGAGCCGACGAGGGTGCAGACGGCACGGCCGGCAGCAGACGCGACGCCAGATCGATATCGAGATCTGTGTCGTCATCATCGTCGTCGTCCTCGTCGTCGTCCTCGTCGTCGCCGTCATCCTCGCCGCCTCTGTCCTCGAGAGCGTCAACGTCATTGTCGGTGGTGCTGCTGTCTCTGCCATCGGCTTCGCCTCCACGCTCCGCGTTCGCGGTTGTGCTACCCCTCTGCCGGTCACTGTCGGGGCTGGCCGGAGCGGCAGCATCTAGGGCCCGTGCCATGTCGTCGAAATCAACGCTCTCGCCGCGCCCGGCGCTTGCGCTGCTGCCGCTGTCGTCTTCCCTCTCGTCCTCCTCGTGGGCAGCCTCTCCCAGATCGCCAGACGCGCCCAAGAAGGACGGCGTGCCATCGTCGGCCGATTCATAGTCGGCTCCTTGCGGCTCGTACGCTTGGTGCTGGTACTGTCTTTGCTGCTGCTGGTCTTGCCTCTGGAACTGGTTCAGCTGCTGTGCCGCAAAGTGCTGTTGTTGCTGCTGCTGCTGCCGCCGCTGCTCCTCGGCCGCTTTTTCTTCGAGCTCACGCAGGCGGTCCTTCTCGGCTGGGTCGATCAGGTCGTCGTCGTCGCTCCAGTAGGCTAGGTCGTCGTCGGGAATGCTGGGCATGGCCATGCGCTTCCAGAAGCGCAGCTGCTGGCGCAGGGCCTTGTCGGCCACGCGGCGCTCCCAGAAGGAAGTTTCGGCATCGTAAGCAGAGCGCAAGTCCCGCAGACAGGCGTTGGCGCGGCCGGCGCGCTCCTGCATCTGCCAGATCTGGTCGCGCAGCCGGCTGTTCTCGGCGCGGGCCTCGGCCAGCTGGTGGCGGTAGCTGCGGTGCCAGGCGGCGACGTCGGCGACGTGTTTCTGCTTGTAATCATGGAACTGCTTGAGAATGCCGGCCATTGCGTTGGCGTACTGGCCTAGCAGCGTGGCGTTGGCGTCCTTGGCATGGTTGGCGGTCTCGAGGGCCTCGCTGAGCGCCGAGATGGTGGCGTCCATGTTGGTCTCTTGGGCTGGCGGTGTTAGCGTTGTCATCGTCATCGTCATCATCATCATCGTCTTGTCACCGCCACTCACTCTGCAAATCCTCGCTTGCGTCTCCGATCAGCTCTTCATTGCCCAGCTGCTGCGTCCGCGCACGGTTGCGCACGCGGCCCACGCCCGTCACCACGTCATCCAGCACGCGCTTGTTCTCTGCCAGTTGACGGCTCAGCTCCTCAACCATGCCGTGGATGTAGCTCAGCTCGGCCGTGTAGCCTGCCGGCAGCAGGTACCCCTGCGCGGCACCACCACCACCGGGCATGGCTGGCTGGGGTTGGACGCCGTGACCGACGCCGTTCATGGGAGGAATGGAAGGGAAGGATGCAAGATAGATGGACGTCGGAGATGAGCGCTGGAGCGATCGGGCTCATTGGGGTTCGCAGTCGTTTGTCGGGAGCAAGTTGTCGACGCGATGTCGTTGGTTTGCTGAATCCGCTACACAGTGGCAGGTGGTCCGTGCTCAAACCAGAGCTCATTAGTGGGTCCCGCGCGAGACTGAGTTCAACACACCACCTTGGAGTACGCCTCACAAAACGTTGGCATGCGGCAGGCAATGCGGCCTCCTGGACCTTTCCATTCGGCGGTCGGTAACGAGGTTCGTCTAAACAGGGCAGAGTGACCCATTGGAGCGGGCGGGAATTATTGGTTTGTCTCTTCTGCGCCGAGTATTGACAAGGTCTCCCCCACGCTAACATGGACTGAGTCTAGCGACAATGCGATGTGACAGAGCTGAGCGCTCAGTAGAGTCGGTGTCGCCCTCTCCCTCTTTTGCCCCTTCAGTACGGAGTATCGTGGAACCAGTTCCCAGGTCTGCGGGAATAGACGACCAACGCGAAGGATCGTAAAAGGCCCCACGAACGACCACGTCTTTGGCATCTGATCCCAGCGTCAACGACTCCTCGGGCACTGCAACCACCATGAGCTCGAACACCACTAGTCCTACCATAGCCATTGTCGGCGCCGGCCTAACGGGCCTCGTGGCGGCGCACGGCTTGAAGAAGGTATGCTACTGCGTGGCTGCGTGTCTCTCTGCGTTTTCTCCCTGACATCCCCATCCCAGAACGGCTTCGACGTGGTCATCTTTGATGCCGAGCCGCGCATCGATGCACGGCGCCGCGACTGGACCATTGTGCTGCACTGGGCGCTGCCGGTGCTGCAGTCGTTGCTGCCTGAGGCGGTGGCGGCGGAGCTGCCGCGGGCCATCTGCAACCCACACCTGGACTTTGACACGTACGCCGAAAGCTTCGCCGTCTACAATGGCGTGACAGGCGACCGCCTCTTTGCCAGCCCCATGCCGGGCTCGCGCCGCGTCTCGCGCCAGCGCTTGCGTCGCGTGCTGGCTGACGGCCTCGACATCCAGTGGGGCCGGAAGCTGGCGAGCATTTCCGCAGACGACAACGACAAAGACGCGCCGCTGACGCTGGTCTTCGACGACGGCTCCACGTTTGCGGCCGACTTGGTGCTGGCAGCCGACGGCGCACACTCGGGCGTGCGCACGCTGGTGGTGGGCGACGCCGACAAGGCCAAGAGCAAGGGGTCGGGCCTGCTGTTTGCCACGGCGCTGGTGCGCTACGGCGATGCGGTCAAGGTCAAGGCGCTGACGGACGTGCACCCGGTCGCGGCTGCGTGTATGGGCACTGACGCCGTCGGCGCGTGCGGTGTGCTCTACGTCGACGACGGCGACGGAGCCCCCCCGGCACCGACGGCACCGACGGCACCGGATCCGGCAACGTGGACGACGTTCTGGGCCAAGATCTGGCGCGGCCGCATGGACAAGCCGGTGCACGGCCAGGCAGCCATCGACCTGGTGCGGGAGAGCGACAGCACCAAGCGGCTGGCGCAGCCGTTCCGCTCGCTGATCGAGTGGACGCCGGACGGGTCGGTATGCTTTATCGACGAGATGAAGTACTGGGTGCCAGTGCCGTTTGGGCCGGCGGCGGCGGCTGACGGGGCTGCTGACGGGGGTGTCGGCAAGGCGGACGGGACCCACGGCGGCCGTGTCACGCTGGCTGGTGACGCTGTACACCCAATGCTCATCTACCGCGGCCAGGGCTTCCAGCACGCCATCACAGACGTCGACAACTACATCAAGGCGCTGTCGGCCGTCCGTGCGGCCGGCTGGGACGCGGCGGTGCGCCAGCGCGAACTGGCCGCGTACAACGCGGAGATGGTGGAGCGCGGGGCCAAGGCCGTCACGCAGTCGGTGCAGGAGGCGGAACTGTCGTTTGACAAGGAGATGATCAGCAAGATGCTGATGGCGCGGCAGGGACACGGGCGGTCGGCGTAGGCGTAGGCGAAGGGGGTTTCTTTCTTCGTTCGGGCCACGAGATACGATGGATTGATGTTTTTTACGTCGCACGGATCCAATCTGTCCCAACAGACGTCGTGCATGAGTACCCCTGCCAAGGACGTGTCTCCGAACTGCAAGACTTGAAGGGCAGGTGTACTCTATCAGAATAAGCGAGGTTCGGCGCGTCAGATCCTACCACCACAAGTACTCCGAAACCCGCACCATCGCGGTCTCGCGCTAACGTAGGTTCAACGGTCAATAGGGCACCCGTACTCCGTACATGTAGATAGACTCTGTATTTCGCGGAAGAGCCTTAGCGGCCGTTTAGCGTCCGTGTCTGGTCAGGAGGCGCTGTACTCCGTATTCTGGCAGAAGACGGAACCACCTGGCCACCGCTATTCTACGGAGCAATTACAGCAGCTGACCCAGCCGAGTATCTTGCGGTGTGCCCTGTATCACGGAGAGCCTTACACGAACCTTACTGGGTTGATGGCCCCAAATCCATCTATTCGCGCGCATAAGTAATTCTCAGATAGTGTATCCCGAGGTCCAGTGTTTCCCATCGTTCACTAAAGTCGACCCATTTTCCAGTCGAGTTCCCGCGCCTCCCGCCCACTGTTCATGCACTACGGTGTACTCCGTACTAGAAGATGCACTTAGGTCCCCTCTAATACGCTGACTGTCTCCAGTTATCTTGTCTTTTGAAGCCACCAACATTCTTCTTTGCCCCAAGTCGCCCTCCCTTTCTTCCCTGCTGTCCATTCCTCGTTGTACCAGGCAGGGCACCGTCCATCCGCTTTCTCCAATTTGTCGCCAACGATTGGCACCGTATATTTCCAAACTTTCGGCTATTATCGGTGCTCTCCTCTTCCGTCGATCTTCTCACTTCCGGCGCTCCCCGAATCGCCATTGTTCTGCGCCTCAGGCTCCGAGACCATGTGCGAAGAAGACGCCGATGAGGCCAACTCACCGGCCGCGGCTGCCGGCAGTCACCCGTGGCCGCCGACGGACCCCTCCGCCGGCGCAACCACAACGGCCCCCTCCATCTCCAGCTTTGCCATTGAAGCGGCCAGCCAGCCGGGTGAGGACGACGAGTTCGACCGGGTCGAGGGCTACGAGACCGCCAGCGCGTCGTCGCTTGCGTCCACCGGCGCGTCGGCCAGCATCTACGCGCACACCTTCGAGCACGGCCGGCGATATCACCACTTCAAGAACAGCCGGTACCCCCTACCAGACGACGACATGGAGCAAACCCGCGAGGACATGAAGCACGCCATGATGATGGAACTGACGGACGGACGGCTGTTCTATGCGCCGGTGGGCGACCACCCGCAGGAGATTCTCGATATCGGAACGGGAACAGGTGGGATTTCTTTCTCTTCCCTCTTTATCTTTCTCGCCTTGCCCCGAACAAGACTGACAACAGACAGGCATCTGGGCGATCGAAGGTACCTCATGCCATACTCCCTCTTCTCGCCCGTCCCGCTAACATGACAGCCGGCGACAGCTACCCCAGTGCACACGTCCGCGGCATCGACATGACGCCGATACAGCCGCTCTGGGTGCCACCCAACGTCGACTTTTTGGTCGACGACTGTAATAATGAGTGGCTGGCTACCAACGTTGACTTGGCCCATTTCCGCTTCATGGTCATGATCCTGCGTGACGTCCCCAACGTCATGCGACAATGCTACAAGTTGTTCCCTCTCTCGCTCTCCCTCTTTTTCTCCCTCCCCCCCCCCTCCTCTTCCCCCCGCTCTCTCTCTAACAACGCAGGAGCCTTAAACCTGGCGGTTGGGTCGAGCTGCAGGAGCTATACGGCACCGTGCTATGCGACGACAACACCATGCCCGCCGACGACCCCGTCAAGTACATCTACGAACTAGCCGACCAGGCCTTTACTCTCTTTGGGCTAAACGTGCGCCTGGCTCGCGACATGGAGCCCGTGCTGCGCAACGCCGGCTTTGTCAACATCCAGTGCATCCGCAAGAAGGTGCCCATTGGCGTCTGGGCCAAGGACAAGACGCTGCGCCTCGTCGGCCTCTACCAAAAGGTCGCCGTCGCCGACATCCTCGGCGCCGTCGCAGGCCGGCCCCTGGCCGCCCTCGGCATCGACCCCGTCGAGCGCGAGGTCATTGCGGCCCATGCCCGCCGTGCGCTCGAGGACACCAGCGTGCACCGCTACTTCAACTACTACTTTTGGATAGCGCAGCGGCCGCTGCACGAGCCGGCCACGGCCGACGATGCGCTGTCCGGCGCGGGGGCAACTTTTTTCCCCTCTTTCAACTCATCGCCGTCACCGGCAACAACGCCGCGGTGACAACGGCTACTCTTTTCGTTTGTGCCAGACGTCGGAACGATTCCCCCCATGCCACGAGCAGCTCGTTTGAAAGTGGACATTGTGCATTCTTGTATATCTTCTCATACTCCGTGGGAGGCCAGGCCGGTGTTTTCTTATATCCCTTTTCAGTCGTTGTCGAACCGACGCATTGTTCACCATTGCACGTCACCCAGAAAGGACATAATGCATCAGATCTTCCTATCTATTATCGATTCGTTACATATCCGGGGTATTGGTGGCATGAAGTACATGAGTAAACCGTTGGAATATAAAGAACACGTCCCAGGGACAACCGACAAGGGGAAAAGAAAAACGACGCCCGTTGACATCGACACTCTCCATTGGACAAACACTAGGTCCAAAAAGACCGAAGAAAACCCTCTTATTCCTCATTAGTCATGGCTTGTCATCTCTTGCCTCTCCATTTCTACCTCCTCCGGTACTGGGGCTTCCGTGCCTTGTTGACCGGTGGCGGCGGCACCTCGTCGTCGTCGATCGGGTACGGCGCACCGCCCAGCGGCACCGCCGAGGATACATATGGCCCGCGGACGCCTGGCGCTCCGGCCAGCGGAGGCGGCGGCACTGGTCGGCGTCCACCCGAGCTGGGCCGGCCGTTGCTTTCGAGCAGCGGCGTCTTGGGCGGCAGCGGTGGCGGCTCGACGCGCTGCGGGTGGTGTGCTGGATGAGCTGGTGCTGCTGCCGCCGCCGTCGACGCGTTGCGCCACTGCTCCGGCGTCGGCGCCGACACCACCAGGTGGTCGTCATCGTGGGTAGCCGGCGCGACCGTGGGCGGTGGCACTACTACTGACGGTGGCTGCTGGTGTTGTTGATGTTGTTGATGTTGTTGATGTTGTTGATGTTGTTGCTGGTTTTGCTGCTGATGATACTGCTGGAACCGCTCGGACGAGCTTCTCGGTGACGGCGTGCTGCCGCCGCCGTTGTGCTGAGGGATGGACAGACGGTCCGCTCCAGAGTCGTACGACTGGCGCGGCGAGTAGTGTCCAGCAGATGTTGCATTTGCAGCCGGCCCATAGGTGCCTGGTGCTGGCATATCGCCCGGCAGCTCGACGGCAAAGACCTCCGAGGCCGCGAGGCCACCTCCGCTGTATTTGTGCTGCTCCTGCTGTTGCTGCTGCTCGGGCACGTCCGCGAGGCGCTGGGTGGCCGCCGCGGCAGCGTAGCCGTTCAGGCGCTCGTTGGCGCGGTGGATCTTGGCCATCTTGGCGGCGGCCGTCTGGACCATGGACCGCTCGGCGGGCCGGCTGAGATAACGCTTGGTGCTGGTGCTGATGTCGGCCAGGCGGTTCCACTCGTTCATGCCGAACTCGCCGACGCCAACCTCAACGTTGAGGCGGTAGTAGTTCTCGACGTTGACACCGCGCTTCAGCAGGTGCTCGCGCTGCATGTACTCATGGATCTTCTCGCAGCCCTCAATCTTGGCAATCAGACGCCGCCGCGCCTCCGCAAAATCTCCCAGGAAGCCGTCATACCACATGGGGTTGTTTTGGTCGCTGCCGCGCGGCCGCTTGCCAGTGCCGACGCTGAGGAAAACGCCGACATCGCGGCCCGGCCATTCGTTGACGGTTGCCTCGTCGAGCGCGTACGGTGCCGGGTTAAAGGTGCCAGAGCCGTCGTCGTGGAAGACGGACTGGCCGATCTGGATCGGCTTGAAGGCCAGGCCGATGGCGCAGGTGGCGCGGCCCGCCTCCCAGATGCGGCAGTCAAACTCGGGGGCCGGCTCGCGCCTGGAGTCGTATGACCGCAGCAGGACCGGGTCCTCGCCACGGGGGGCGCCCTTATAGCAGGCGGTAACAACACTGCAGCGGTTAGCGGGGGGGCCTCTTTAAGACAAATCAGCAAGACTCACGTCTTTGTACGGAACTCTCTTGAGTCATAGAGCAGTGCGTTCGGGTCGCCGCGATGGGACGCGTAGTAGGGCCTGGCCATCTGAGCGGCCGGGCTGCGGGCGCTGAAGCTGACCACACTGGCGTTGCTGGAATGCCGGCGCGGCGTCCTCTCGGACGAGGCCGGACTAAGGGGACTGGAGAGAGTGGCGGCGGCGGCGGCGGATGTGGAGTCCTTGCCTTCGTCGTAGGCGACGGTGTGTTCGCGCACAGCCTCTTTGATGGCGTCCTCGAGACGGGAGGCCTTGAAGAGGGTCGGGCGGGTGGGGATGCCCAGGATTGTTTTGTCGGTCTCAAAGACCATGCGAGTCATGCGCACGTAGAGGGCCTTGCAGGTCTCAATGTCGAGGCGCAGGCGGCCCAGCATGAGAGCGATGAGGCCGCCGGTGCCGGTACCGATGATGAGGTCAAAGTGGTCGGCGGGCTTGGGGATCTCGTTGCGGTGCGGTGCGCGACCCTCGATCTCGACAAAGGTGCGATGCATGATTTCCTGGAGGATGATAAAGATACTGTAACCACGGACGCCGCCACCGTCTGGGGAGGGGAGGGGTTAGCGGGAGAGAAGGAAACTCGCAAACAAGATAGGAACATACCTAATGACAGGATGCGGAGCGGCGGCCCCTTGGTGGTATCTTTTCGCTTCAAACTCGACTCCATGGTCGAGGAAGCGGGCGAAGGCGCGGCAGAGGCGGGAAGATGCAGATGATCCAGCAAAGGGGTTTAGGCGATGCGATGTGAGCCCTGACGAGGCAGAGTGGCGGAGTGGCGAGTGTGGAAGAGGTAGCAGACGTCGAATGGCTGTCAAAAAGACCGGAAAGGCTATCAAAAAGACTGTCAAAGGTCGTCGATGTCGTCAAAAACTGAAGCAAGAGAACTTTGGCGGACTTTGGGGGACAACAAGGCTGCGCGGTTGTGGATAATTCGAACGAGTGAAGGAGCACAAGAGTGAGAGAAGCGAATCTCGTCGAGAGAGTCTAGAAAGAGAGATCGGTGGACGCTGGGCGTGAATCCTCGTGTTTCTCCTTGGCGCACCGTTGCTGACGATGACGCTGCAGAAGATGCAGAACAGGGGCTGTTCGTTGGTACCTACTCCATAGACGCGGGGCGGCATGTCATCCACTGACAGGTGGGGTTGGGATTGGCTGCACGTGCTGGGAGGGGCCTGAATGGACCAACCACGAGGGGGGATTCGGAGGCAGCCTAGCCTTGCCAAGTTGACCACGGCTGTGAGGCGCCGAGTGACGAGGCAAAGAAACCTGTGGAACTCTCGTAACGAGCGCGAAACAAAACGCTGGTCTTTTCTGGTGCCAGACCGAGAGTTCTGAAAGGTGCAGACACAACACACTCGAGTGCACGGCTACATGCATGTTTGGTCAGAGGCCGACGGGACACGGCATTCCGCGGTTGTGTAATGGTCGAGTCAGGTTGGGCAAAGGATGCGGTGCTCGTTTATGCCTGACAAGGCTGTTTCTAAGTTTCCCGGCCGTTGGAAGGTGTCTGGGCAATCCGGAAGGTCCACGGATCTGAGCTCGATGTGGCTGTGCAATCTGGACTTTGTGGCGCATATTCCCTGCTTGAAAGAGAAGGAGCCGAATCGGCATCCGGAGGAAAGGGGGCACTGGTGAATGTAGCCCAAAGCTGGGGAATAGACAGGCAGTTCTCTTGGTATCCGCCTCGGTCCCGGCACGACGAAGCGGGCAGAATACAAAAAGAACGGCAGAGCAGAGGCGGGAGGAAAGGACGACGTGGAAGGGAATCTCGTTATGAGGTTGAAGAACAAGGATGGGTTGGAGAACAGGGATGGGTTGAAGAAAAAGGATGGGCGAAGAACAAGGATGAGGGTACGAGGTCTGTCCAAGCTTCTGTCGCCTCGTTCGGAAGACAGTTCTCAGGACGGCTATGGCCAAACGCCTTGTTCTGACCTTGGTGAGGCAGGTATTTGTGGTCTCGACGTGGCTCTGACTGGTGGGTAAGGTTGAGAGAGACCACTCCACTCGATCGCGCCTCTTGGCAAAGACGTGTGAAGAGCATCCGTGCCAGGTTCATCTAAAGAACGACTGAGTCGTCCTTGTTCGTCTAGAAACCGCAGAAGGACCGGGATAATCAGCCGCCAAGACGATTGCCGTGCGGGAAAAAGGAGAATAAAGAGAAAGGAGCAGAGGAAAGAAGAGAAAAAGAAAGGCACACATCCTGTTCTGGTCCCATGCCCTTTGCATAAAGGATTCTCTTTACAGGGCACTCGACTGCTGGATAAAAGGACAAGACGAGGAGAGAGCATATGGCACCTCCAAGCTGTGATTGCCTCTCGCCACCGCTGGCGTATGCTCCGGGCCGCGCGCGAGACGAAGAGAAGTGCCATGCTATAAAGACAGTATTGAGTGTGGGAATGAGTGATGCACCCTGTCTCCCCAGGTCTCTTATAAAGGTCTTGGCATCAGAAGTCTTGGCATGATCAAGAAGGGAGAGAGGAGGAGCAAGGAGAAGAAAAGATAAGAGAAAAGGAAGAGAAGACAAGAGAGAAAAAGAAAGAACATTACTTACATCTCCCTTGTCATCGATATGATTTCTTCTCACCTCACCCCCCCGACCCCCGTCGTCTCCCCGACCCCCGTCGTCACAATGAAGCTCATACGGCCGTCCAGTTGGCATCGGCCATCTAATTGGCCGTTTTTCAAACACTTCACGACAGTCTCGTTTCTGTCCGTCGTCATCCTCAGCATGAGCGTCCTCGAGTTTGGCTTTGACAACTCCATTATGAGCCTCGTGCAAGCCATGGACGGTACGCTCCCTGTCTCTCTCGCTCTCCCCTCACGCACTTTCCCCTGACCACCAGCCTTTGACGAGGACTTTGGCATGTACCGTGGCAAGTCGCACCGCAAGCTCGATCCTGTCAAGCTGTCTCTGCTGGGCTCGCTCGGCATGCCCTTCCGCGCCGCCATGATCTTCGTCGCCCTCTTCCTGGGCGAGCGCTACGGCCGCTGGATCGTCTTCGTCGCCATGCAGCTGGGCAGCCTCCTGGGCGCTGCTGTGCTCGTGACCGCACACTCCTTCACGCAAATCCTGGCCGGGCGCATCGTGCTGACCTCCTTCTCCGGCTGGCACGACTGGCTGATCCCCATGTACCTGGCCGAGATCGTGCCGAGCCCCGTGCGAGGCTCCGTCATCGCCTTCTACATGGTCTTTAACTACAGCGGCTCGCTGGCCGCGTCCGTGTCCACTTACCTGTGCTCCCGTCTCTACGCCACCGACGACCCGCGCCAGTACCGCATCCCCTTCGGCCTCATGTGGGTGGCGCCGCTCATCTGCCTCGGCCTTTGCTGGGTCCTGCCCGAGTCGCCGCGCTGGCTCGTGCGCAAGGGCCGCCTCGACGAGGCCGCGCGTGTGCTGCGGCGGCTCAACGGCACCAAGAACGGCTACGTGCCGCACGAGGAGGCCAGGCTGCTTCAGGCGTCCATCGATACCGACACGACGACGCAGGGGAAATGGAAGGATCTGTTTAGAGGGACAAACTTGGTGAGTTTTCTCTCCCCCCCTTTTTCTCCCCCCCTTTTTCTCCCCCCCTCTCTCCCCTCTCCTCCTTCTGACCAACAGCGACGCACCGTCACCGTCTTGATCTGTATCTTCCTCATCCAGTTCACCGGCCAGGCTTTTGTCACCAAGTACGGCACCATCTTCATCAAGGGCATCGGCGCCATGGATCCCATGCAGTTCGGCCTCATGGAGCGCAGCCTCGGCATTGTCGGCCCCCTGCTGCTGCTATTCATCATTGACCGCCTCGGCCGCCGCAGCATCTTCTTCGTCACCGCCTCGCTCTATGTCATCTGCCTCTTTGTCCTCGGCGGCGTCGGAACCATGGACGTCGCCCGCGTCGGCAACGCCATCATTGCCCTCTACATCCTGGCCGCCCTCCTCCACATCGTTGCCTACCACGGCGTGTGCATGATTGTCTCCGCCGAGGTGCCGCACTTGCGCCTGCGCGACAAGACCCTGACGCTCTCCTACGTCTCCGGCTTTGCCTGCGAGTTCGGCGTCGGCTTTAGCCTGCCCTATCTACTATACGCCCCCTACGCCAACCTCGAGTCGCGCGTCGGCTACATCTACGGCACCATTGCCCTGCTCGGCGTTGTCTGGGCTTACTTTTATATGCCCGACACTGGCCGCCGCTCGCTCGAGGAGCTCGAGGAGCTGTGGCAGGCCCGCGTGCCCGCCTATAAGTTTGCTACCTACAAGGCCCACGGAGGCATCGGCCTGCGTGTCTCCCAGATCGAGCGCCATGCTGGCTCCGGCGCGCTTGCATCCGGCTCGTCCGACGACGACGCGAGGGACTTTTCTCGGACGGACGCCTCTGCCGATGGTGGCCGTAAGGAGGCCGTCGAGGTCGTCCACGAAGAGGTGGTGATCATGGGCAAGATATAGAGATGTGCTTACTAGGTCTATAGTAGCGTAGCATGGCAGGAATCGTGTCGATAGATGCATTGGAAGATACTGAGATCAAGTAACAGAGTGGTATTGTTCTTCTACCCATACGGGTACGACTCTACAGAGGGAGGTGAAAAAAAGAAGGGAATGAAACAGAAAAAGCAAGACCCCCCCTCCACCGAAAAATAAAAGACTATGCCGTCTTCGCCTTGGCCGGCGCAGTCACCGTCTTCGTGCCCTTGTAGATCATCCAGCCACCCACCAGCGAGTGCAGCCACCGTCCCCCGGCACTCTCTAGCATCGTAGGCTTCTCGTCGAGTGCGTGCCGATACATCCACGTCTCGTTGATAAACACCGCCTCCGTCGACGATAGCTGCACCTCGGACACAATCACCCCGTGCATAACGAGGTCTGGTCGGTCCGTGAGCAGCACCGACGTCAGCTCCACGCGTTCGCTGGACCCGTCTTTGTCCTCGCCGTCGACGTGGCCCCGGAAGGACACCTGGAAGGCGCCGCAGCACAGGTCGCCCGGCGCAAATGTCAGGCCACGCAGGTACTCCGTGTCAAACGTGCGCCGCACGGGCGGGTCCAACACAAATTTGCGCATCAGCAGACCCTGCGGCGTCCACGAAAAGGCCTCCATGGTGCCGCGGAGGTACGCCGTCAGCAACGCCGCAGCGTCGGCCGGCGCAGGTTGCACCGTCAGTGCCGCGAGCGGGACCGGTTTTGAGACCACGCGCTCATAGGACAGAACATACGGCGTGCCTGGCGCAGTAACCTCGGCCGGCAGCGAGCGTGGCAACGGGACGTTGTCCGCGGAGTCGGCGGCGGCACTATCCGTCGAGGCTGGCAGCTCCCGCTTTCGCGTCGTCGACGTCGCGACGGCCCCTGACGAGATCGCCTGTACCGCCAGCAGATAGACGGCGGGTGCGACAACGGGCACGAGCGACAGCGCAAAGAACGTCAACTTGGGCGGCATGGTAAAGTCGGTGAGAAACGAAAGGCGAAAGGAGTCGGAGCGCGGACCCGATCGGAGTGATGTAATAGAAAAGTGGGTCGCCGGAACCTGGGTGAAAGCCAAACGAGAGAGATGGTCCTCCGTATCCTTCAACGAAAGTTTGTCTGCAACCGAAGAACGAGAAAAAAAGGGATTATTTTCTTTGAACAACGAGGGAAAAACAGGAGAGAATTGAACGTCTTCCGTATCTTTTTCAGTCTTCCAAACGTAAAGCCACCTGGTGGCGCTAACACTCAAAACGAGAGATACGGTAAAGCTGGCCAATCACAGCACGTGATTCTGGCCAACGCTAAAGCGTCCGCCGTAAGCAATACCTAACTTTCCCCCGCCTGACCTGGAGCTTGACGACAGCTTCATACTCCGACGGAGTACCCAGCAGCAGTACTCCTGACCCGAGGACATACACAGACACACGGATGGACGGCGGCCGACAACCTGCGAGCGGTCGCGGCCACACACGCAACAAGTCGGCTACGAAATGTGAGCCGCCAGCCTATTGTCCGTTATGCAACACGTCCTAGGCTCAGACTGCTGACATTTTGCAGCCACGCGGCCACGATCATCGACCAAGGGCCCGCTCGATGTGGACGTCGACGCTCTCTTGCCATCACTGGCCACAACCGCGGCCGCAGCTCCGCTCTCTCCACCACCACAAGCCCACAGCCTGACGCCGTCCCGCTACCTCAGCGCACGACGCGACAGCCCTACGTCGACACCACAGTCGCCACGTTCGTCGATGAGCCGTCGATCGCCGAACCCGCCGTTGTCGTTGCAGTCGCCGTCGCTGCCCATCCGCGCAGGCGTCGAGGCTGGAAAGAAGGACTTTTCTTTCTTGCTGCGGCCGGAGATCTACCACGCCTTGCCCACGGCCAACGTACCGCCGCCGTTTCGCACGGCGGACGCTGGTCAGCAGCCAGAGAGCAGTGGACAGGCTGGACAGGGTGGACAGGACCAGGCCAGGCTACAGCTGGCCGACCTAGTATCGTCAGGTCGGTTCCGCGCGGCGGCCACGGCGGCCGCGCAGCAGTTGGCGGCCCCCGAGCCCGCCTCTACCCTGGACCCCACCGACCACGTCCGCATCCTGGACCTGTTCTACACGCGCCTCGTGTGCCTGCTGCTGATCGATGCCACGTCGCTGGCGGCCCAGGAGGCCAAGGTGCTCGAGGACCTCAGCAGCGCCTTTTACCGCGACGCCACCACCGGCGCGCACCTCGTGCCCTGGCCGCTGCGCGTGCTGCACGTGCGCCTGCAAGGCCTGGGCTTCGGCGACCCGCGCCGCGCCGTCATGAGCTATTACGAGCTGGCCCGCGAGGCGCGCGCACACCTCGCCGACGCTGCCGCGCGCCACGACCACTCGGCGCGCGAGCTGTGGCGCGGCCGCCTGGCCGAGCTGGGCATCCGCGTGGCCGGCGCGCTGATCGAGATGGACGACATGGCCGGTGCCGCGGCACACCTCTCCAGCATGCGGCGGCATCGAGGCGGCGGGGCTGCGCAACGTGGACCGACGACCGCGGCATCTCGCCAGGTCGACATGGCCCGGGCGCTGCTGTGGCTACACCTGGGCGACGTCGCCGAGGCGCGCGCCGCCGTGGCACCACCGGCAGCCAACGCAGCAGCCAACGCAGCAGCTGGCCGTGACGGCGGCGGCGACCTGGCGCCACGCGTGGTCGCGGCGCTGTGCGACATGGCCGACGGCGAGTACGAGACCGCTGTGGCCGCATGGCAGGATCTGCGCGAGGACGCACCAGCCGACGAGATGGTCGGCGTCAATCTGGCCGTCTGCCTGCTGTATGTGGGCCGGCTGGATGAGGTACGATGGCGTGGGGTGCGCAGCGGTGTACTCTTGTCCCTTACTAACTGTCTCCAGGGCCGCAAGATCCTCGAGAGCCTGGTCGATGCCGGCTATTCATCACACACGCTGCTGTTCAACCTGTCGACCATGTACGAGCTGTGCAGCGACCGGCCGAAAACACAAAAGCAGCGCCTGGCGCAGCGCGTGGCCGACATGGAGCCGTCTGCGCAAGGCTGGGAGAAGACAAATGCCGATTTCAAGCTGTAGTGGAACGAAAACAAGAGAAATGCAATGCCATTCAGTGTATAAGAGCGCGCCGGAAAGAGAAGCCAAACGGAGATGCCGACAAACCATTTGTTTTCTTCATTTTCTTTTTTCCCTCACACCTCACCTTCTCCTCCTCACACCTCACCTTCTCCTCCCTCACACCTTTAGCCATAGCTTGACCACGCCCGTCACGTACTCGGCAATGTCGGACGCGCTCATCTTGCTGTCGCCGTAGACGCGGTCGACAAAGGTGATGGGCACCTCGGCAATGGAGTAGCCCATGGCCTTGGCGGTGACGGCCAGCGCCATCTGCATGCCGAAGCCGCGCGTGTCCGTCGTCTCAAACAGCTTCTCCAGCACCGACCGCTTGTACAGGCGGAACGAGCCGGTCAGGTCCGACACGCCGGGCCGCAGCACCGTGTCGGCAAAGATGTTGGCACCCTTGCTGGTCAGCCGCCGCCGCAGGTCCCAGCCGTGCACGCCGCCACCGGGCGCGTAGCGCGTACCCGTGACAATGTCGTAGTCGGCCGTCTGCTGCAGCGCAATCATCTGCGGGATGAACTTGGGGTGGTGCGAGAAGTCGGCGTCCATGATGATGATAAAGTTGCCCTTAGCAAACTGCACCCCGTGCACGTACGCCGTGCCCAGGCCGAGCTTGCCCGTGCGCGTCTTGAGCTGCACGTGCGGCGCAAAGACCTTGACCAGCTGCTTGGCCACGTCCTGCGTGCCGTCGGGCGAGCCGTCGTCGACAATGATGAGTTCCCAGTCGATGTTGCTGTGGGTGTGTTAGCAGACAGCAGGATGGTAGCGAGCCCAACGCCCAGATGTCCTACTTCTCAGTAAATGTCCGGTTCAGCAGCCACGTCACCACTGGCAGGTTCTGCCGCTCGTTGAACGTCGGCAGAATGACCGAGTACAGGTTCTTCTTGACCGGCGCCATTGTGGGGAGACCGGTCAAAGGCCGAGTACAATTAAAGGCAGGAAAAGGAGCGTTGAGGAGGCAGGAAAAGGAGCGACGAGAAGGAGGGCAAACAGGACCACGTGTGAGGCTGCTGGTGTCGGGGTCGTCCTATCGTCGTCGGAATTCGTCGTCAAGCTCACGATGCTCACGGACAGCTGTTCCCCTTTTCCCTTTCCCCTTGGCGCGTGTTGGTGCCACGCGAGCTGTGCTGACTAAGAGTGCAGCGCGTGCAAAGTCACCTGATGTACGACGACTCCACAGAAGCTCTCCAAGCAGGCGGAGAGCCAATCACAGTCCGCCAAGCTGCCAATGCACGTGCTGGTAGCTGCCTGGAACCATATATGACGGCAGCTCCGCTCCGTGCATTTCCATCTCCCGCTCCTACGTCCACCGGCCACCCTACGCCCCCTACGCCGCCGCACGCCCCTCTCCTGCATATTCAGCCAGCCGGACAAAGTGCTGCCGGCAGCGGAAAGATATTCGAGTTCCGCTTTTGCAGCTGTGGTTCGCTCCTAGGGCTTGGCCTGTCTGCGGTTTCTGGAACTGCCTTCTCCGAAGCAAGACCAGTCAACCCTTCCTGGTAGACAACGGACTCTTCTCATATCCAAACGCCAGGCGGCTCTCATTTAGAGGACCCATTTACACGGAAGCACAAAGTGGCTTTCCCAACCAGGACGTCGACGGACCAGAACCGACCCAAGCTCCCTCAAGCCATGGCCTCCTCCTCCGTTGCCGAGCCGCCCTCGGAGTCGTCTCCGCTGCTGGGCGAGCCTAGCCGGGTAGCTGCAGCTGAGGCAACACCGCTGCATCGGGGATATAAAGCTGTGCAGACGCGCTGGGCCGCGCTGGGCATCTACCGCGTGCTGATCGTCACCCTCACTGTGGCTCTTGTTTTGCTTGCATGTGAGTGTTCCTCCTCGTCTTGCTCACGGCCTGCTCTGCGCTCTCTGCTGACCCGCCAGCATTCTGGCCCAAGATGAGCACCAACGTGACCGCTGGCCTGTGCCTGACGCCCGCGTGCATCCATGCTGCCGACGGCTACCTGACCAACCTGTCGCCCAACTACCAGACGGTCGACCCATGCACCGACTTTGACGAGTATGTCTGCGGCGGTTGGCGCAAGGCCCACGATATGCGCGCCGACCAGGGCATGGTCGACGCGTTCAGCCTCATCAACGACGAGGTCACCTCCATCATCCGACACATCCTCGAAGGCGACTACCCCGGCGCGTCGAGCCACTCGGCGTTTTCGCCGCAGAGCCTGTCATTGACGGCCGTCTCGGCCGACCAGGAGAACTTTGACGAGCTGAAAAGAGCGTACAATGCGTGCATGGACGTCAATACGATTACACAGCGTGGTATCGCACCGGTTGTCGCGCTCATCGACGAGCTGGCGCCCAAGATCAACGGCACGTCCGACTACAGCGACGCAATGGTCTTCCTGGAGAAGCTATACGTCGGCTCGTTCTTCTCCTTTGCCGCCGGCGACGACGACAAGAACCCCGAGACGCAGACGATCAACATATCGCCCACGCGCGCGTTTGGCCTGCCTACCAAGCTCCACTTTGACGACGAGGACTTGGTGGCTCAGTACCAGGATGCAGTGACCAAGGTGCTGGGTGCGGTGGCGTCGCGCGTGACGGTGGCCAAGCTCGGTCCAGCCGCGGATGCCGCGAAGTCGCTGGTGGACTTCCAGCGGCGGTTGTCGCAGGCGGCGCCGGACAAGGCGGACATGGACGACATTACCAAGACGTACAATCTGTTGCCGATCAAGGACACGGCGCAGCTGCTGCCGCAGTTCCACCTGGAGCAGCTGCTGGGCCAGCTGGTGCCGAAGAACTACACGGTCAACATGGCGGTGGTGGCGTTTCCGGACGTGCTGGCCAACGTGTCCAAGATTGTGGCGGACACGCCGCGCGAGGTTGTGGAGACGTTTCTGTACTGGCAGCTGATCAGCGAGTACTCCACGGCGGTGCTGGGCCCTGAGATCAAGCCGCTGCACGAGTTTGCCAACGTGCTGCAGGGCAAGGACCGCGACGCGGCGCCGGAGCGGTGGCGGGTGTGTGTGTCGCATGCGGGCAACACGCTCGGCTGGATCCTGAGCCGGTTCTTTGTGGAGGCAGCCTTCTCGGCGGCCGGCAAGGACTTTGGCAACCAGATCGTCTCGGACATCAAGGCGGCGTACACGCAGAACTTTGACCGGCTGGCGTGGATGGACGAGGAGACGCGCACGCTGGCCAAGGCCAAGGTGAAGAACATTGACCAAAAGGTGGGCTACCCGACGGCGTCGCCCGACATTATGGACCCGGCGCAGCTGCAGGCGTACTACGCGGCGGTCAACATCAGCGCGGCGTCGTTCTTTGGCAACGTCCTGTCGGCGAGCGCGTTTGAGTCGGCGCGCGACTGGTCGGGGCTGGGCAAGCCGACGGACATGCAGGAATGGGGCATGATTGCGGCGACGGTCAACGCGTACTACAACCCGCCGCGCAACGAGATTGTCTTCCCGGCAGCCATTATGCAGTTTCCGCTGTTTGGTGTGGCGCTGCCGTCGTACGTCAGCTACGGGGCGTTTGGCGCGGTGGCGGGCCACGAGCTGTCGCACGCGTTTGACAACAACGGGCGCCACTACGACATGCACGGGCGGTACAGCAACTGGTGGACGAACGCGACGGTCGAGGCGTTTACGGAAAAGGCGCAGTGCATCGTGGACGAGTTCAACAACTTTACCGTGGTGGGCAAGGACGGCCAGCCCATCCACATCAACGGGCGGCAGACGCTGGGCGAGAACATTGCCGACTCGGGCGGCCTGTCGGCGGCGCGGCTGGCGTGGGATGCGCGGCGCAAGAGCGCAACGTCGGCGCCGGACCTGTCGCTGCCGGGCTTGCAGGGCTTTTCCCACGAACAGCTCTTTTACATTTCGTACGGCAACCTGTGGTGCGCCAAGTACCGGCCGGCCATGCTGCAGAACCTGGTGACGGCGAACGAGCACTCGCCGGACGCGGTGCGCATCAAGGGGACGGTGCTGAACTCGCGGGGGTTCCGGGAGGCGTTCAACTGTCCGGTGAAGGAGCCGACCTGCGAGCTGTGGTAGTGGTGTCGGTGAGCCGACCCGAGCTGTGGTAGTGGTGTCGGTGACCCGACCTGCGAGCTGGGTAGTGGTGTCAGACCGACCTGCGAGCTGCGGTAGTGGTGTCGGTGACCCGACCCGAGCTGTGGTAGTTCGGTGTAAAGTTCTATTTCTGCAGGCATCTATCTATTCTTCACTACAACCACACTGTGATGGCAGATCCAGCTGCAGCATTCGTTGCCGGGACGCCAAGACGGCGGCGGGCGAGCTGCAGCAGGTTGAGGGCCTGGGCGCCCAGGTAGACGGGGGCCTTGACCTGCTGGGCGGCGTCGACGGCGGCGGCCAGACCCTGGTAGATGGACTCGAGGGAGTCCTCCTGGTCGGCGCTCGGGGGCCATGGGGTGATGGTGCTCGTGGGCGTCGGCGTCGGCGTGGCCTTGAGGGCAGCGACAATGGACGGCCCGTGGATCTCGAGCATGGCGCTGCCGCCGGCGGCGTGGATGCAGAGGCCGAGCACGAGGTCGAGATCGAGGCCGACGTGATGGGCAAAGGCGAGGGCCTCGGCGGCGGCGGCCAGGTGGATACCCTTGAGCAGACCGACGACGAGCTGGAGGCGGTCGGCGGACGAGGAAAGACCTTGGCTGCTGCTGCTGCTGCTGCTGCCGGTGTAGAGGCGCAGCAGGGACGAGTCGTCGTCGCCGCCGTAGCCGCGGGCGACGGCATCGTACAGCGTATTCTCGACCGTGCTGGCCATGGGCACGGCAAAGGTGCGGCGGCGGGCCTCGCTGGTGATGATGGCCGTGTCCTTGGTGATGATGGAGATGGCGCTGGCCAGAGGTTGGAACTGCGTCAACATGCGCGGCCCGCGGTGGCCAAACATCCAGCTGCGGCCGGCCGACGCCAGCAGCGCCGACAGCGTGGCCTGGGATGCTTCGAGGCCCAGGCGGATGGCCAGTCCAAAGGCTTCGGGGCCCGACAGGATCTGCACGGCTGCCAGCACCTGGTGCACCATCTTGGTGTCGCTGCCGGCGCCGATGCCGCCGTCCACGAGATACAGACGCGCCGGGTCGGCCAGTGCCGCGAGCACAGCGTGGCCTGGCGAGTCCGGTGCAAAGGCGACGCTGGCCGCGTCGGCGCCGGCCATGATGGACAACGTGCCGTCGGCGGCACGCGTGGCGCCGCCCGAGACGGGGCAGTCGACGAGCACAAGGTCAGGGCGACGCACCGGACCCGTCGGGTCGGCCAGCTGGCGGCCCAAGGCCTGGACATAGCCGCAGGGGACGGTGGAGCACAGCAGGATGGTGGCACCCAAGGGCAAGGCGGCGGCAGCCGGGTGGTCCCCGTCGACGAGGACGGCCTGGGCCTGCTGGGCGGTGGCGACCATGCAGACAACGACAGGGGCGTCACGAGCGGCGTCGGCGGGGGTGGTTGCCGTCAAGCCGCCGGCGGCGGCAAAGCGCTCGAGGGTGGGCGGCCAGACGTCGAAGCCGGTGACGCGGAAGCCCTGGCGGATGAGATGGGTGGCCATGCCGAAGCCCATGGCGCCGAGGCCGATGAAGGCGACGTTGGGAGCAGACATGGTTTGAGGTGGTTCTTGGTATGGTGTAAGCGTGAAGGATGGTATTGTGCGTCCGATGCCGCTGGGAGGTCATCACATGGCCGCCACTCAACGACGTGTGTCCCGTTGTTCCCGTGTGTCCCGTCTTCTATCGTCACCCAACCGCCTGAAGTGCGAGCACCCACTAAAGAAACCACTTGGTCCCCACTGAACACTGAACCACTAGACCACTAAACCACTAATCACAACCACTGACGGCAAATACATCCATCGGTCGGGACATCGTTCCCCCTCATCCTGATCCTCATCCTGATCCCACACGACGGCAAGTTGACAGAACTTGCACAGAGCCTGAGCACGAGACTACCCATCGCCACCATGACTCGCCCGTCGCTCAAAGACAACCGGTCCATGGCCATCCTCAATGCCGCCCGCGATGGCGGTTATGCGGTGGCCGGCATGTGCTGCTACAACATCGAGTCGGTGATTGCCACAGTGCGCGCCGCCGAGGCCGCACGCTCGCCGGCCAT
The DNA here is from genome assembly GCA_019925545.1 of Ophiostoma angusticollis. Classification (NCBI taxonomy): domain Eukaryota; kingdom Fungi; phylum Ascomycota; class Sordariomycetes; order Ophiostomatales; family Ophiostomataceae; genus Ophiostoma; species Ophiostoma angusticollis. The sequence continues at coordinate 104,306 of JADHKL010000024.1, forward strand.
GGTGCTGCTGTTCCCGTGGGCGATGCAGTATGCGGGCGACGCGCTGGTCAAGGCAGCGGCCGAGGCGGCGCACAGCGCGTCGGTGCCGGTGTCGGTGCACCTGGACCACGCGCAGACGCCGGAGCTGGTGCGGCGGGCCGCCGACATTGCCGACGGCTTTGACAGCATCATGTGCGACATGAGCCACTACGAAAAGGACGAGAATCTGCAGCTGACGGCGGAGCTGGTGGCCTACTGCCATGCGCGCGGCATCGCCACCGAGGCCGAGCCGGGCCGCATCGAGGGCGGCGAGGACGGCGTGGCCGAGACGGCGGACCTCGAGGCGGTGCTGACGACGCCCGAGCAGGCCGAGGAGTTTGTGGCTACGGGCATCGAGATGCTGGCGCCGGCCTTTGGCAACGTGCACGGCGCCTACGGCCCGCGCGGAATCCAGCTCGAGTACGAACGGCTCGAGCGGATCCATGCGGCCGTCGGCGACCGCGTGCGCCTCGTGCTGCACGGCGCCGACCCGTTTGACGAGGCCATCTTCCGGCGCTGCATCGACGCCGGCGTCGTCAAGATCAACATCAACAAGGGCATGAACAACCACTACGCGGCCGTGCAGGAGGAGATGCGCGGGAAGCCGCTGACGGCGGTGATCGAGGCGGGGACGCTGCGGATGCAAAAGGCTATTGAGCAGTACATGCAGTGGTTTGGCAGTGCAGGGAAGGCCTAAGTCTCAGTTTAGTTGATCACACAGCGCTGTTCGCCTGTTCAGTGTAGTAATCACAGCGCTGTCCTCGCGCTGTAGCCCGCATACAGCCCCCGGATGGCCACCATAGCGCCATAGGCACCCGGATCTGGCGGTAGAGTGCCACGTGACGCCGCGTCCTGGTCGGCAGCCACGTAGGTGGCGCGGCCAAGGCGCGGCAGCAGCGTGCGTGTCGACTCGGCGCCCTGCTGCGCGGCCTGCACGGCGACGGCAAAGCTACGGCCGGCCGCCAGCGCGTCGGCAAACGGAATCAGCGTGTCCATCACCGTGCGGTCGCCGACCTGTGCCGGCGTGTAGTGGCCGAGGTGGTCGACGGCCGTCTTGAGGGCGCGTCCCCAGGGCTCCTCCTCGTCGCTAGCCTCGAGAGCCGCCCGCAGCGCCACCACAAAGATGCCCAGGATGCCGCCCAGCGTGCCGCCCATGCGGTCCTCCATCACCTGCTCCAGAGTCTCCAGCACCGCCAGCGCGCTGCCCGTCTGCGCCAGCGGCTGTGCCGCGTCGTCCACGGCGGCCAGCAGCGCCAGTGCGCCTGTCTTGAGAGTCTCACCGCAGTCGCCGTCGCCCATCAGCGTGTCCCAGCGCGTCAGGTCGGGCTCGGCGGCGGCCAAGTCGGTGCAGGCCTTGCGCAGGGCGCTCTCGAGAAGGGCGGTGTCGATTTGGAGGGGGGGGGGTGTGGTCCGTTCCGTCTTTTTCTTTTCTTCGCTTTCCGTCTTGTCGGGCCCCTTCACCTGCTCCGACCACGGACGGCGCACGGCCTGAGCACCCGCCACAGCCTCCCAGGCCGTCGTCGTACGCCGGTCCAAGAACGCCTTGATGTCGTCGAGTCCGTACGGACTGGCCGGGTCGGCGGCGGCGGCGCTCAGGTTGAGCAGCGACACGCTAAAGGCCGGCGCGTTGAGCGACGTCTCCAGACAGCCAAAGTAGACACGGTTCGGCTGCAGCTGCCAGTCGCGCTGCAGCTGGCCCAGCAGCTCGTCGACCAGTGCCGCCAGCTCCAGCTGCGACAGGCCGCCAAAGTTGCTGACCAGCAGTACCACCTCGTCGCCGGCAGCCGCGTCAAAGTGCACGTATGCGCGCTCTGCATCCGTCTCGTCCAGCAGGTACTTGAGCAGCATGCTGACCAGCTCGGGTGCCTCGGGCGCCGGCTGCACCTTGCGGTAGCCCGGCTCGTTGTGGGGGCCCGTGCCGATCTCGAGCTCGTCGTCGGCCAGTGCCGCTGCGTGGTGGCGGCCGCCGTCGTCCTCTGCGTCGTCGGCGTCGTCGGCCGTTGTTCTTTTCGTCATCCGCCCGGGCACGTGACAGTGGTCGAGCGTGGCGGCAATGCTCACCATCTGCCGGGCCACTGCCTGGCCCAGCTGGTAGACGCCGTCCAGCGTGCTCTCCGGCTGCGCCGCCGCGGCACCCACAATCTTGAGCACGGCAATCTGGCCGGCCAGGCCCCGGCGCCCCACCAGCCGGCCGCCGCTGCGGCCCACAGACACGTCGTCGCCGCAGATGATCATGCGCACGGCGTGGCCGGCGGCGGCGGCCTTTTCGGCGGCCAGGCCAAAGTGCAGGCAGTCGCCCGTGTAGTTGGTGATGACCAGCAGCGTGCCCTTGGCAGACGGCACCGCGTTGACGGCGGCCACGATCTGCTTGGTCGACGGCGACGCAAAGATGTCGCCGCAGGCCGCGGCCGCCAGCATATTGGTGCCGACGTAGCCGGCCCAGGCGGGCTCGTGGCCGGAACCGCCGCCGGAGATGACGGCGATGCGGCTGCCACCGTCAAAGGAAGAGTCGTAGACGACGCGGTTGGCCTGGTCGAGCACGAGCGCCGGGTTGTAGGAGACGAGGCCGCGCAGGGCCTTGACCACGAGGCCGTCGGCGGAGGAGAAGAGATGTGCCGTCGACATGGCGGCGAGGTGTGTTTTTCCGGGGGAAGAGAGGGGGAGGGGAAAGCGGCAGTTCCTGTTGTTTCCGTCTTCGCGGGCATGAGCACGTGTCGTGTCCTCGCGGGAAGCACGTGTCGCTCTATGACTTTCAGAAGACGTGCCGCTGTATGAGAACTCCTCAGAGAGCTCAGTACATATCGCTACGCTATTGTTTAGAACCCATTGTCCTGTTAGTCGGAAAATCTGTAAAAACGCTCTTTCCCTCCTGCCGCACCCGTGCTCCATCTCTCACTGCAGTACTCCGGAGTCCGTATCGACTTGCCAGCTATTGTGTAGGTAAGTGAAGTGTAAATAGTGGGACGAAGCGCCAAGTGGGGGACTTGCGACGGACTGCGGACACTTGATCGCTTTTACCCCGCAGATGCAGCCGGATTGCCAAATTGGGTAATTCGTGCATGACTGCACCTGCTAGAAGTCGTGAAACTGGTGGCTTCAATAGGCCTAAAATTGGCCTAAAGCCCTAAACTGCCGAGCTTCCCCACAAAGGACTCGGTCACCGAGTGTTAGTGATGTTGGAAGTTGCAGACAGCCCTGGAGACAGTAACGAGGAAGGAAGGATCACGCAACCCACTCTATGTTGGAAACCCGTGCCACACCTCTGGATGCGTGGCCATGAGAGCCGCTGGCATTTGGGCCGCCTCTTGTGATCGCTCCGTCCACCAAACCAAACAGCTCGTTGCCGTCGTCAACATGGGTAGCAAGCAGTTGATGTGGCGCGTTGCCATCGGATCAGATGTAGGTTGTCTGTTTTTTCTTCTCCCTCTCCTCCTCTCCTCTCCTCTTCTCTCCTCCCCTCTCTGACCGTCAGGATGCCGGCGTCGGCTACAAGTCCACCATCAAGGCCGACTTCGAGGCAGACCCCCGCGTGGCCAGCATTATCGACGTCGGCAGCGACAACGTCCACGACAAGACCGCCTACCCGCATATTGCGGCGCGCGCGGCCAAACTAGTGGCCAGCGGCAAGGCCGACCGGGCGCTGCTGATCTGCGGCACCGGCCTCGGCGTGGCCATCGCGGCCAACAAGATCAAAGGCATCCGCGCCGTGACAGCGCACGACAGCTTCAGCGTGGAGCGCGCCGTGCTGAGCAACAACGCGCAGGTGCTATGCATGGGCGAGCGCGTGGTCGGCCTGGAGCTGGCGCGGCGTCTGGCGCGTGAATGGCTGGGCTATGTCTTTGACGACGCGAGCCCGAGCGCCCAAAAGGTCGAGGCCATCCATGAGTACGAGGGCGAACCAGGCGGCATTTCCGAAGACAGCGGCGTTTCCGAAGACAGCGGCACTTCCAAAGACACGCCGGAGTCCAAAGGGGTGTGAGATACAGACAGGGTGATGAGAAAGGTGCTAGAAAATACAGAGTGATGAGGAGAATAAACGTTATGCTCGGCACATTATGACACAAACATTCGAGCAGTCGGAGAGTGGATGATCTGAGCCGAGAGGTATCTCAATTGTCGGAGCAAAAGCTCCCCACTCTCCCTCTTTTCTTTACCCTTACATCTACCTTCTCTCTTCCTTCTTCACATCTCTCTCACCATGGCTCCCAAGCGACGCCCCATCGTGGGTGTTTCCACAAAAATGTACTTCTCCCTTGCCCGGACTCGCCAGTACGTCGACGATCTGACTACTCTTCTTGCTGCCGACGCTGCCGCCTCCTCCTCCCCCTCCTCCTCCCCCTCCCCCAGTCTCCTCGACCGCATCGACCTCTTCATCTGCCCCGACTTTGTCGCCCTGCCCTCTGTCGTCGACCAGATCCGCGACCGCTGCCCCGCCATCTGGGTCGGTGCCCAAGACTGCGCCGCTACCGACTACGGCGCTTTCACTGGCAGCGTTTCGCCTGCCGTGCTGGCCGACGCCGGCGCCCGTCTCGTCGAGGTCGGCCATGCCGAGCGCCGCCGTCTGCACGCCGAGACGGACGCCACCACGGCAGCCAAGGCGGCCGCCGCTGTGCGCTGCGGTCTGGTGCCTCTGGTGTGTGTCGGGGAGGAAGACAACGCGCAGGCCGACTCGGACGGGGACAGCTCGGACGCACCTGCCGGCATCCAAACAAGCGCCGCTGCCGTCATCGCCCAGGTCACACCCGTCCTCGACGCCCTGCCCGACGACGCCGACGTGCTGCTGGCCTACGAGCCCGTCTGGGCCATTGGCGCCGCCCAGCCCGCCAGCGCCGCCTACGTGCGTACCGTCGTGGCCGCTGTCCGCGCCGGCTGTCCCGCGCTGCAGCGGCGTGCTGCCGGCGGCCACGGCCACCGCACACGCATCCTCTACGGCGGCAGTGCCGGGCCGGGGCTGTTTGCACAGCTGGCGGCTGGCGACAACACTGGCAGTGACGAAGAGAATATTGTTGACGGCCTCTTCCTCGGCCGCTTCGGACACGACCCTGCCAAGGTGCTGCAGACGGCCAAGGAGGTGGCAGAGGCAGCGTAGGAGGGGGTAAGGTGAGAGAAGAAGGAGAAGAAGAGAAGGGGAGAAGGGGAGAAGGGGAGAAGAGACGGACAGGCTCTGCGGTGTACGCCAAGATATCTCCATCGATTTTACCGTCCTTCTCCCCGACGGCACAATTTTCTGTTTTCTTTCTCTCGCCTGTCCCCACAGCTTCATCTTTGCTGTCGCCTATAATCATCCCATCTCAATTTTCCGGCTCAACTGGGACCGAGATGATTAATATATTCTCTCGTAACATCTACCCTCTTCCATACAAAGCAGCAAGAAGCAGATGCCCCGGACCTGCTCAGGCATCCTTGCCCGTCTCCGTGTGTACCTGCATTCTCCCGGCGACGCGGGTCTATCTATATAGGGTTTGCGTACGCATTTTCCACCATTCTACTCGCCCTTCTGCCATTCTGGAAAGCGGGTTCCGGCATCTTTGGGATGCACACCATCTTGTTGCTGTTCCCTTCCTCCTCACCTCAGCTCGCCGGCTCGCTTCCAGAGGAACCGCCAGCCAGACGCCTTGCATATCCAGCAGAGCCAAGGACCAACACGTAGATTGCTCCCATCCTTTCAGCTGCCTCTCCCGTGTCTACGATAAACAAATATGTGGGGTCCGATGAACATGGAGATGTCTGGCTGTGCGTTGTTTCTCGCTGGGTCCCTCGTTTATTAAGGTGTACGCACTCCTTTTGGGGGGCCACGCATCCCATACGTCCGTCTATCTGAGGAGAGAAAGCGCTTGGTGCATTCCGTCCTCTTCATCCCGGACACACCGTCGACGTCAGTCAAAGAAGCAGAGATTTCTTCTTCGTCTTCTTCTTCTTTCCCCCCTCCTCCTCCTCCTCACATACCATAGCCATGGCACACCTCCGTCGAATGTCGTTCCTGCTCACCGTGGCTGTGGCCATGCTGGCCATGCTGGCTGCCGTCGTCCAGGCAGACACCCCCATCTCCAAAGACGGCGCCTGCGGTACCGGGCGCAATGTGACGTGTGTCGGCTCCGGGTACGGCACATGCTGCTCCGAGCACGGCTGGTGCGGCAACTCTACCGAGCACTGCCTAGTCGGCTGCCAGTCCAGCTACGGCCTCTGTGGCTCGCAGTTTCTCGCGCCTGGTGGCGGCGGTGGTGCCGGCGCCCACGGCTCCGCCACAACGACCACCGTCGGGTCCATCGTATACGTCACGTCGTATGTGACCGTACCGCAGACGGCCAGCGGAGGAGGGCCCGGCGCATCGCCACCGGCCACGGTGACCACGACGGTCACGCGCGAAGTGCCCATCTCAACGTCCTTCACGTGGAAGACGTTCACCAAGCTCACAACGACCACGGCCACGGCATCCACCACCCAGGTCGACCACACCACAGCCACATCCACGGCGACAGCCACCCAGATCGACCACACGACGGCCACCCAGACCGTAGTCACCACATCGCTGACCACGGCCACCACCACGACCGGCACCGTCACGTCCGTCTTTTCCGTGGTTGTCAGCGAGACCGCCATTGCCACGGTGACGCTGACGGCGGTGACGCACACGACGGCCACCTTGACGGACCTGCGCACCTCGAGCACGACCCTGACGCTGCCGACCACCGTGACCCGCACCGTCCAAGAGACAGCCACGGCCACGCAGACCCATACCCAGACCCAGACCCAGACTCTCTACACCACCAGCTGGGCCAACCTGACCACGACCACGACCGGCACGGCCTGGTGGAACTCCACGCGCACGGCCACCGAGACCAGCGTGCAGACGGTCGTGGTCACGGCCACGCAATGGCAGAACGCCACCACCACAGCCACCGAGACGGCCGTGACCACCGCGGTGTCGCACACGCTGGTGACCCTGACGTCGACCGTCACGGCCGACGTGACGGTGACGACGACGCTGACACAGCGGCGCACGGAGACGGACCACGAGACCAAGACCCAGACCCAGACCCAGACCTTGACGCAGACCCAGATGCACACGCAAACGATCCCCCTGACGCTGAGCCTGACGCAGCTCATCAACCAGACCAGGACGACCACGGCCACGCTCTGGGCGAGTCTCACAACAACCGCCACCGAGACGGCGATCGAGTGGGCCAACCGGACCACCACGGCGACGCTGTGGCACAACGAAACGTCCACGGCCCGGGTGACGACCACGGTTCCGGTGACGACCACGGTTCCGGTGACGACGTCCGTCTGGCGAACCATTGACGTCACGCATACCGCCAACGTGACCCAGACCCAGATCCAGACGCGGACAGAAACGCGGGATGAGACACACACCTTGGATGTCACCCAGACGTGGAATGCCACGCACACGGCGACCGCAACAGCGACGACGACCGCAACTGCGACCGTCAGGACCCTGCAGACGTCCACCATCTTCGTCACGCGCACCAACACGGCCAACGTCAACCAGACCAGCACCGTCCGTGAGACGCACACCGTATCGGTGTCCGTGTCCGTGCCCGTGCCCGTCACGTCCGTCACGCATGTCACGTCCACGGCCACGGCCACGGCCACAGCCACGGAGACTGCCACCACCACCGTCACCGTCCTCAGCACTGTCCACATCACCGTCTCTGACACGGCCACCGCTTCAGCAGGTCTTCCTCCCACGTCCGGCCGGGTCTCGCCCGCCGGCCCAGCCTCGCCCGTCGCAACTGTCACGGCCACGGCCACGTCGGTCACCACGTCCACCACCACGACCACCAAGACAGCGGGTCCGTCGTCCAACGGCCAGCCACCACTGCAGCTGCAGCAGCTGCAGGCAGCAAAACTGTCGCCCAAGACCGTCATTGCCTACGTGACCGTGGCGACGCGGACACACATTGTGACCAGGACGGTGACTGAGGCGGCCGAGGCAACGGCGTCATAGGGATTGACAGGGGTGATGGAAGGGAAGAACTAAAAAGGGAACCAACAAAAATAGAGAAAAATAACCAAAAAGGAGTGATATCAATTACTTGGAAAGATCCTCAGTCCCACATGTGCTCACATGTCTCAAGCTTCTTCGGCCGTGACCTCGCTGACTTGCGAGGTCGTGGCTACCTTGGTGTCGCTTGCAATGGGCTTTTGCTCCAGCACGACAGCTTTGGTTTCGGCCTCGGCTCCGTTGTTCTGGGTCTCTGACCCAATGGCCTTGGCCACAGGTCCAGTCTCGGCCTCGGTGTCCTTTACCACCACCGCCGCCTCCGCTGCATCCGCCGCCGCCTCCGCTGCTGCAATTGATTCCGCCACGACCTCGCCGCTCCGGTCCGCACCTTCCGCCACAAGCACGCCGCGGTACCGCACGCGGCCCACCAGCAGGTCCGCGTTGCACGCGGCAATACCGGCCGCCGTCAATGGGTAGCACTGATTGGTGGACTTGATGCCGTGCTGCACGGCAAAGCGCATCATGTCGATGTAGCCCTGCTTCGTCGCAATCATCGTGCCCTGGATGGTCACGCCCGAGAAGATGAGCGCCAGGTGCGGGTACGTCACGTCGGCCTCGAATGCCGTCAGCGGGTAAATGGTGGCCCGCGGCTCCAGCACGTCCAGGAACTGGTGCCAGTCAGGCTGCACGGTGCTGCAAACAATCAGGTGGTTTAGGCGCCCGACGGCGGTGGCATCCAGTGTCGTGGGAATGTCGTCTTTGCCATTCTTCGTGGCGTCGTGGGCGGTGGCGACCACATGGAAGGCATCGGCACCCAGCTCCAGTGCCTCGGCCCGCTTCGACTCGGACGTGGAAAAGACCACCACCTCCATGCCCATGTGGTGCGCAAACTGGATGGCCAGGTGGCCCAGTCCACCAATGCCCACGACGCCGCAGCGGTCCGTCGCCTTGTACCCGCGCTGCTGCAGCGACCCGAACACGCTGGCGCCCGCGCACATGAGCGGCGCCGCGTTCTCGGAGGACAGGCCCGCCGGGATGGCAAACAAAAAGTTCTCGTCCCACACAGCATGGCTGGCCAGCGAGCCCTGGTCCGTGTTGGCATACCCGTACATCTTGCGCTTGAGGCAGTAGATCTCGCCGCCCGACAGACACTGCTTGCAGTTGAAGCACGCCTCGTGCACGAAGCCCCAGCCAACGCGGTCGCCACTAGGGGGCTTAGCAGGAATAGAAGACGGCGAGATGGTGAGAGATACCTACATCTTGTGCTGCGTCACCGCGTCGCCGGCGCGGACGACCACGCCGACACCTTCATGGCCAAGGCCCATGGGCACGCCGGTAAAGTGCGTGTCGGTGGCACAGTAGCCGCTGTGGGTGATCTCAACCAGGCATTCGCGCGGGCCGACGACGCGGGTCGTCTTGACTGGCACAACGCGGTTGTGCTTGGTTCCGCAGTACGTCGTGAACTCGACAGGATCGGCTGCCAATGTGGACGCCATTGTGGGATTAGAGGAAGAGGATTTTCCTGTACAGGAAAGAGCGGAAGGAACGGTCGAGAATAGAAAATGGAAAATGGAAAGAGAAGACAGCTTCCGACTCTCGAGAGGGAAATAGCGATTTATACGGAGTACCAGCTGCTCCTTCCTTGTCCAGCTCTTGACCCCCAACATGGGCATGGCCCTCTCCTCGAAACCCCCTCAAACATCACCACCGCCACACGCGCCCAGACGACCTGCTAGGAAGCGAGCCGCGCTTGCGCTGCATCCAAACGAAGCGTCCCTATCAGCTGCACAGCACAGTCAATAAAGCGGCGCAGGTTGCCACTTCAGACCTCACATTGCAAGGGTCGCAGTACTCCTTTGGGAAATCGGGTCGCAACGACAAGGCCAAGCTGAACAAGACCAGGCCCTCTTCTCCTCAGCCCCCTGCACCTGTGGGGGTCATTGATAGAGAAAGAAAGGGGAGAGAGAAAGGGGGAGAGAAAGGGGAGAGAAAGGGGAGAGAAAGGGGAGAGAAAGGGGAGCGAAAGGGGAGCGAAAGGTGGGAGAGCGAGATGGCGGTCTGGCTTTCCTGACCCCGGCCACGTCGTCTCAGAGCTTGCCAGCCGGTTGCAAGGTGCAAAACGTATGATGCTTTCTGCAGGTTCGCTGCCAGCTCGACATGGGTTTGCCGCTTTTTGCGCCTCCAATGCTACGTGCATCTGTGCATGTACGGAGTACTACACGCCGACACGGAGTACTCCGCACTCCCGCACTCCATACGAAGCATCCCCGTCCATCACAGCCAGCTGTTTTATTGGTTCGTCTACTTTATGGCGCAATGTCCGCCACGTTCTTCCCACGTTCTTGTCTTCCGGTCGCGTCTCTGGTGGGCTGCAAAGGCAGGGACCGGACCGTCTACTCTGAGTCACACCCCGCGACGGGCAAAACGAAGCGGGTCGAGACGACTTCCCGCTAACACCAAAGCAGAAAGCAGATGCGGAAGAAACTGAGTCTTTCAAGCTGTTGCCCGTCAATGACCGGCCACCACTCCGGAGTCCGAACAGTCCCGGACGCTCGGTGCTTCGACTTCCCACTACCGTTAATTGGCCCTACCGACAACCTTCTCTCTGCGTCTCCAACACGGTAGCAGCTCTTTCCAGACCTTTACTGGCCCGACGTTCCTGGGATGCCTCGGGATGGTAACGACAACACAAGGAGGAAAGGCGACATCAAAAGAGAGGTTCGACACCTGCAAACTACCAAAGAAAGAGGCCGTATTCCGTATTCCGTACGGAGTACTCCGTAAAATACTCCGTAATTCGAGGTTACGGAGTACATGAGGCTACTGAGCCCCCATAACTTCTCGAGGCCTAGCCCGTTAAAGAAGTGTACTAATACCCCACATGATCCTTCGACACGATGACTCCTCGATGACTCTTCGATGGGTGACTCTTTGGCGCACATCGACTGCAGCATCGACATAGACAGTATATCGACACAAGCGGTAGCATCGGCACAAGTACCGACATAGGCATCATCGTTCTCGCCGCGGATGTCCAGTTGCTTCGCATCCTTCTCCAAGCTGTTGTTTGCTCTGGCTGTGTACTTAAATGTCGAGTAGTCCTCCTGTAGTTTAGAAGTTGTCCAGAAATCACTGCTCAATATCCCAACACATCCACAACACCTGTCTCTATCCATCATGTCTCTGGATATCGTTTTGGGCACGACCCCCAAGACGGACGTGGCCAAGGTCATCGAGGTCCTCAAGGCAAACGGTGTCACTCATATTGACACCGCACGCGTCTACGGTGACGAAGCCGCCCTCGGCAGCGCGCACGCCGCCGACTCGTTCACCATTGACACCAAATGGGGCGACCTCTCCGGCTTTAGCGGCAAGGCCTGGGCCACCAAAGAGTTTATCGAGCGTACCACCAAGGAGAGCCTGGACCGCCTGCAGACCAAGCAGGTCGACATCTTCTACCTACACTTCCCCGACAAGAAGACGCCCCTCGAAGAGACCCTCGACAGCATCGACGCCGTCTACCGCAGCGGCGCCTTCCGTCGTTTCGGCCTGTCCAACCATGATGCTGCAGGCATCCAGGCTGTCTACGACTACACCGCGTCGCGCGGATACGTGCTGCCCACCGTCTACCAGGGCCACTACAACCCCGTCCACCGCGAGGACGAGGCTGAGCTGCTGCCGCTGCTGCGCAAGCTGGGCATTGCCTACCGCGCCTACAGTCCGCTCGCCGGCGGCCTGCTGACCAAGACGGCCGAGGAGATCGAGGCGGGCAAGGGCCGCTTCGGAAAGGGCGGCCTCTACCACAACATCTACAACAAGCCCGCCATCATTGCGAGCCTGGCCGAGTGGGCCGCCATCGCCGCCGAAGAGGGCGTGTCCCGGGCCGAGCTGGCGTTCCGCTGGGACGCGTACAGCTCAGCGCTGAAGCCGGAGTTTGGCGACGGCATCGTTGTCGGCGCAAGCAAGATCGAGGAGCTCGACGAGACGCTCAAGTGGGTTGCCAAGGGCAAGCTGAGCGACAAGGCCGTGGCGCGTATCGAGCAGGTGTGGAAGACGATCGAGAATGGCAACAAGGTCTGAGTCGGTTCACGGAGAGGCTAGAAATATATCTTACTCCATACCCCTTTGACTGTGATGTTCGTTGTTATATTTTGGCTCATCTTGCCGAACGCGGTCGTATGCGCAATAAAGAAAACATAAGGAGTGCTTGGATCGCGACGGAATCTAGGGCGGTGCCGTTTGGTGGCTTCAGGCTTCTTTTGCTGTTCGTGAAGAGAGTAGTCTGGCCTGGTGCTCTTTGTGTAGCTTGGTTGCCAAGAAAAGCTCCTGTAGCCATCCTTCTCTTGTACCCAGTGGATGACGATCTGGCCGTCCTCCGTGGCAGCGTGGTGTCGGCGCTCTTTTCCACTCGTTTGCAGCTTATATCCGCAAAAGGTGGCATGCATTGTTGATATCGCACTTGCTACACCACAGCACAGCTTGCGCCTCTGTTCGATAGAGCGCAAGGTGCGCTGTGGTATAGCAAATGCGACATCAAGAATGCATACCACCCTTTGCGCATATGAGCCGGAGACGAGTGAAAGACAGCTTCCCGAACGCGATACGGCCACCTCGATACCTTGTCTTGCCATTCGGTCTCACCGATGCTCCAGCTGTCCGGGATGTCCATCAGGCTATCTGGGAATAACTCCTCGGCCAGGCCCGCTGTCTTCTGAGTTGCTGCCACTGCGCCGTCGCTGCGGTAGAGCCTGGTCCGTTTCTCAGGTATGCAGAGCGGCTGCTCCTCGGCCGCGATAGCCATGTTGGAGTCTTGCCAGCCGCTACCTTGCGATGGCGATCTCTAGGCGCCATCGTGAGCGAGCGCTATGAGGACGTCCGTGTGAGGGACTTGTCTGTTGTGGTGATCTCAAAGGGAGCGACGAGTTTGTAGATACTATTCTGCGACAGCCGATATGCGGCAGGTTGCAGTGTCGCCGTCGCCAGGCTAGAGTGCAGCGGCGGTGTCAGGGAATGGACTGAATAGGTCAATTGGTGGAGTTAAAGTTGCTTGAAACCATTTCCCGAGCAGTCTAGGGTGGTGGGTGGTTTAGTGATCGTTATCAACTCACGGTCTCTTCGCGGAGGACCCGACAGTCTGTCATTCCTCCGAGTTCGTGCTGGCAAGAGAAGGTGACAGTGCTTCGTGGCATAAATCGTCTGCTACCATCCTATAAGCACAGTCACTTTCTCACCGATACATTGTTAAATAAAAATCAGTAGGACTGAAAGAACGAAGGGGAGGAGGGAGGAGGGGAGGAGGGAGGAGGGGAGAAGGGGTGTTCAGATGTGCGTCTGAAGTGGGGAAGGGGCTTACGTTGGAGAAGTGTTGGACAGAGGAGTACGGAGTACATAAAACGGCGTGACAATCAGGTTCGTTCGTGATGTTTTGGAAAAAAAGAGGAGATGTTTGTAGAAAATGGGTGAAGTCATAGTTGTGAAGTAATCCGTACGGAGTAGTTCGACCATCGTTAATTGCGCTAATCCATTTTTGGACGTAGTGGAATCTTCGAGAGATTTCTACCTAAAAGTCATGGGCGGCATTTTTCGATCCGACGTCTTGCTCCGTATTCTTGGGGCTGGAGTGCTTCCCTTGGACGAGTGCGGTTCTTGGAGACTACAAATATGCCTTTGCATAGTTCTTTGTTGATGCAACAAGTAAGGTGGAAAGGTATTACGGTAAGTAAAAGCGAGAGACGTATCAAGGAAAAAAGGAAAAAAATCAGGCAAGGAAAGCAAAAAACTCTCCCGCCGGGAATTGAACCCGGGTCCCGGGCGTGACAAGCCCGTATACTGACCACTATACTACAGGAGACTTTGCAGTGGCTGCTTACGAAGATTTTCGCCAAAGTTGCCTAGAAAGCAATTCCCACTGTTCTCAGAAGCCTGAACATAGCGCTGTCTAGCGGGACCAACCTCTCGTCATCCCCTGGGGAGTACCCGCTACTGAGTTCTTTTTGCCTGTCTAGTTGGTGCATCGGCGGTTCGGCGGGTGGCGATAAATACCCTGTTACTCCTCCTCTATTACTTTTTCTTCCCTTTTTAAGGATTGCGCGACTCTTTCATTCCCCCTGCATCAACTTTTTCCCTTCAATTGCTACGTTTTGCCATTGCTCCCTCAGTTTCCAGCACCAGCTACTCCGTACACGACGCAAACGGTTGTGCGAGATGCGCTGCTAGGAATTCGCATTAGGACTAGTGCGTCCCACCTTTGGCAAACGCCACCCACTTCCGCTCAAGCGCACGGGCCACATCGCGTCTCCCGGCAGAGATCAAATCACGAAAAATTGCAAAAGTCAGTGCTTGCAAACAGAAAATCATCTCATAGAAGCGTCCATACGCTTCGCTACTCAGTGGCGAAAAGACCGATGCCAAACTCGACATAAAAAGCTGTGTGGCGGCTCCGGTGTTGACGCGTCGGGCCGGCACGGCGCCAAGCCCGTCGGTTGCAGCGGCAAAGCGCCAGGCTGACACGGAGTCACGTGTGCACTCTGGCAGGCTGCGTGACGGCGCTTTTTTTTAGCTTCCGGGGATCTCGCTGGACTTTTTGCCCTCTTTTCTGCTGGGGTGTTTCGTCTTTCGCTACGTCGGCTGCTTCTGGTTGGCTTCCTGCATCCGGGGCTCGGTATCCTCGTCGCAATTTGGGCCGCCCAGGGCGGCTACGCGGTTAAGGTCGAATTTGATCGTTTTCCTTTTTTGTTGCATGCGCATTTTCTGTTTCATTCGCCCTTCATTTTTATCGACCGCAAGCGGTTTCCTCCTGTCCTTCCTGCCCGATGGAAAAGCGGCAACCACAGCGCAATAGACTGCGCCACACCGTGCAGGGCCTTCCGATCACTGGATCACAGGGCGCAAAAAAGCCGCGCGCCGTAAGGAGCAGTTCTTTTGTTTCGGCCATTACTGTCCTCACGGCCAACCAGCTGGCCCATTTGCGACTCTGATCCGCGCGCGCCGGCGCAGGTTAATCTCCTCTCGACGCAGAGCTCGGGACACACAAACAGCTTGTCTCCGCTGGTCTTGTGTGGAGTGTTCCGTCCCCTTTATTTCTAACGAAACCCCAAAGCCAATGCTTTTCTGCCCATGGCGCCACAGGAAATGCAGTGCTGTCTTGCGACGAAGTGGGCGCCAAAAACCAGCTCTATCAACTCGCTGTTGCAGTCTCTCTCTCTCTCCTCTCTCTTCTGCCCTCGTTTCGTCGCGCTTGACGTTGACGCTTCCCCCTTCTCCCAAGCCTGTCTTTGTCAGTGCGACAAAAGGACAGCAGGCAGAACGGGACAGAGAACAAGACACAAGGAGAACTAACCCAGAACCAGAAGCGACACAAACCAAGCAGCCTGCCGTTTCAGCGATATTGGCAGCCACCGTACGCATCGCAACCGGCACAGGCACTTCGGGCCACATTGCCCAACACGGCGTAAGTTGTCTGAGAGCATTTTCTATCGCGCGGCAGACGCTCCGAGGTGGCGACAGCTTTCTTTTCTGCAAGCCTGATGAATGTCTGCATGCCCTCTTTCGTCTCTGCCTTTTCGCCGTTCCGTCCGTTCCCCCTCCTCCCCCGGACATGCGCCATGCATTCCTTACTTGCGATCGCCCCCATCCCTCTCCCTGTTTAAGATGATAATTACCCGGATTTCCCGATTCCCCACGACAGCAACGGTGCTCGATGTCTGGCGACAAAAGTACCCCAACGTTGTGCGACGGTGCTGCGCAGGCCAGAACGACCACAGTGTTCACTGAAAGGCAAGCAAAACTCTGTAGCCATCGGATACTCTGGACATCAGAGACCGACGCAGACAAGAGAAATGCGACGCAATCTCCACACCGCGTTCCGGCGCCATCTTGCAACGCTTGGCCTCTGGCGCAAGGAGGCGGTGACGGACCCTGCACATCCACTGGTGGCCAACTGCGTACCAGAGTGTGTGTGGGCTCATATGTAGCTGCCCAGCTAGACCAAGCTGCAGAAATAGACTCTGCACACATTCATTGCATCCCGATGCGGTCGGTTTCTGCTGTGTGCGGGCATCCGTCTAGCTCTGTGACATCGTGGAGACGGACCCCACTCAACACCATCTGCCGTCTGCAGTCTCCAGTCTGCGGCGTCGTCGTTGCCGTAGCCGTTCGTCGCATTTCTCGTCGCATGCCGAGAGACGTAGCCAGCACACATATGCTCAAAGTGGCGCCTGGCCTGGCCGAACAGGTTCTTGTCTGGTGGATGGCGCGCACTTGATTCGGCCGCGTGGCATGGCACCTGAAACAAAGCAAACCCATCTTGCGCATGGTCCAGAGCCCTACGGAGGATGTTTACTGCGAGCCAGCGCAGCGCAGCGCGTGTTTTCGTCTCCTGAGATGTTTCTTCGTTTGCTGCGACTTTGCCCTTCTTTGCGCCGCACCACCCCGCCGCCTGGTTCCTGACAGGCCCGCCTCAAAAGGCCTCTGTGTGGAGCCGCACCTTTTTGCAGCCATTGAGTCAATGGTCAGAAAGACAAAGACAAGGCAAAAGCGGCCTTGCAGCTGGTTCTATCTTGCGGGCGCAACTAGACCGCTTGAATGACTGTCTTTGTGTCTCTTGCGCTGGCAGCGCCATCCCCTCGAGTCGGCGGGTGCGCTCACTAGCAATGCGCTTTGCTGCTGGCGGCATGCGAACACGAATCTGCACGAGTACTACGGAAGTACTCCGTATGCCGAGCACAATCGGAGGACATATCATACGGTGCCGATTCGACGGTCAGGAACTGTGCACAACAAAGGGAGGGATTGAGCCAAGGAAGACAAAACGGGGAAAGAGCGGGAAGAACAGGATAGAAGAAAGAGCAAGCGCAACCAACAGCCTCTTGCCATTCTTGTTAAACTGCTCGTCACAACTCCGCATCTACCTTGTCTCATGACAAAGGACAAACTCCACTAAACTTCCTAAAGCAAAAAACTGAGGTGAGAGTAAACATACAAACGCCGTGAAGGTACTCCGTACAGGCTAGCTCGCTTGCGCGCCACCGTCCTGACGAAACGGCCAGGTGCGCATCGGCTTGCGCCATTGGTTGCTCGCCTTCTCTCACGCACTTGCTCTTGTCGTTCTTGGCTGGCCTCCTCTCGTCTCTCCCGGCACCCACCGCACTCGCCCCCTCCCCTCCTTCTTACCCGCCCACCTCCTCTTCTGGCCCCATGCATCCTCCCGCCAAGTTACACGACGGTGATGGCGATCTCTCTTCCTGAGGAATGGCCGGGCAGATCCCCAAAGGGCGGCGAACAGTGTGCCCCAGCTTCAACGTTTCTTTGCAAAAACTGTTTGACCACTTTCTTCAGCGCAATGGCGCACCTATGGACGGCACCTACGGACTTGGCTAGCCGCCGAATTGGAGACTGTAGTTCCCCTCTCTCCCCGGGTCAGCCTCGAGGAGGCCAAATCTGCGCCGGGCTGTTTCCATCAAACCAAGCTGTGCGCGAATCATCCTGCCGTCGCTCCTGCCTTCGCTCCTGCCTGTTGGCGGCCGGCGCACGCAATAACCAAACGGAGAGTAACTCCCTTTGCGCTGCGGCTTTGCGACCGAAGAGCTGCGCTGAAGGCGCTGCGCCGCCATGTGGTGTCTGGCGACCGCGCTATCGCATCACCGCACAATGCATTGATGGGAGAAGTGGGATGTGATGTGTCAAGCGGTCCGGTGCTGGGTGGTGGGTGTTACCACGACCACTCCGTCTACTCACTCAAACTCGAGCTCCAAAGCGCGAGATCCGCATATCTCCATGTCCTTTGCTCAGGCGCATTCCCCCGTCGCCTTCTCTCGTCTTGATAAGCGGCTGCTGGTCTTTGCTAGGCGCTATTACAGCACTAGTGAGGCGCACGACAACTTGGCTGGTGGCGATGGACAGACAAAAGAATGTCGGCAGCAGACGAGGAAACGAGGACTGAGAAGAAGAATGGGGAACCCGGCTGAAGTGGAATTCGGTTCCCCGTGCATCGTAATGGTCAAACTGTGTTGTGAAGGCCTCTAGATTGAGGCACTTGCTGCCATTGTGAGGCCACACCAGTCCGGTGCTGCAAAGAGCGGTCCAGAGCACTGGGTGGGCGGCTACGGCGGCCAGGTGTCTCTCCAGAGTGTATCAGCTCCATTGGCGCCTGAAGACAGTACCTGTGCCTAGGTTCTAGCGCTGTTTCCCACTAAACTCCAGCGCATATCTCCCCGGAGAGCCCCCGGAAGCCCCCTAGGAGAGAAGTGAGCCCCCTGTAAGCCCGTGCCCTTTTCTTCCACTCTCCTCTTTCCCTTTCCTCCCACTTCTCTCCAAAACCTGCTTCTCCTTCCACCGCCGACAACCCTCTCGACAACCACCACATCCACCCGGTGAGTTCCCTTTCTTGCCAATTCTGCATCTCTAGTCATCTGCCTCTGTATGTGAACCATTCTCACTTGTTTCTGTTTTGTGTCGGCGCCGTTGTTGGACCATCCCAGACTGACCCTGCCTTCTCCAGCTTTTTGCCCTCGCCGCCTGCGAAAAGGGAAGACCAAAATTCTCGTTGCCCTCTCTCGTGGCGCTGTCTTCACCGCGCATGCCTTGGCTTGTTGCATCTGGTATGTTTTTTCGCTCATCTCGAAGCTTGCGATCGCTCCTGTGTGTTTTTTTTACTCGC
The DNA here is from genome assembly GCA_019925545.1 of Ophiostoma angusticollis. Taxonomy (NCBI): domain Eukaryota; kingdom Fungi; phylum Ascomycota; class Sordariomycetes; order Ophiostomatales; family Ophiostomataceae; genus Ophiostoma; species Ophiostoma angusticollis. Next base: position 122,947 of record JADHKL010000024.1, read on the forward strand.
ATGTCCTCCCGGTCCGTCGCCTCGATCGTCGTCGCTGTTTGCTGCTGTTGCCCTAGAATCTACCCTGTCTCTACCACCACCCACTCTCCCAGCTACCATCCCCGTCCATCTTCGTCCTTTCGCTCGTCTGTCTTGCTCTCTCTGCTGTCTGTTGCTAATACTTCTTGCTTTTGAGCAGATTTCGCACACAAACGGCCACTTCGACAACGCCTCCCCTCCGCTTCCCCTCCAGTATCGGGCAAGTCTCCTACCAAAGCATAAGCCGCTCCTCTGTCGCCCGTCGTCGGATGTATTGAGCAACTGCCTACTGGGCCTCTGAAGATACTATCGGGGCATACACGGAAGGGCAGACTGCACTCAATCTGCAATCTGACAACGGCGTCAGGACCTGCGCCTAGGCGTCGCCGACTGTCACTGCCTCCGCCAGGGAAAACAGGTCTTGAGGCGCTCCACCTCTTTCCACCACTTGCGCTTCCTCGACACTGAGCGCCCCTTTCCCTTCGTTTACTTCCTATACCTGTGTCGTTTTTACCTATTTCGCTCGTTGTGCCTCTCCGGCCACAAGTCGCTCGATTTTTGGGCTCTTCACCCAGCAGGAGGCAGAGAACCCACCTTAAAATTCCCACCTGACTCGAAAGACAAGACAAGCCCCCCCCTCTTCCCAATCACCCTTTGTCTCTCTTCCTCATCTGCACCCCAAACCATGGACTACTCCAACCCAAACACCTCGCCAGGCATGTCTGCCTCTGTGACGACACCGGCGCCAGCAGACCCCAAAACGGTCCGCTTCCAGCTCATCACCCCAGACTCGCCGCATACTACAGCCCGCCTGCCCATGCGTGTCCAGATCTACCCCCATGATGCCACTGACTCCATTATCACTACGGTCAAGAACTTTTACGGCCTCTACTCCAGCCCATCAAGCTCCAAGGGTGTCAGCTTTGAGGACGAGGCTGGCAATACCATGATTGCTCGCTACGAGAATTTCCGCAACAACATGGTCGTCTATGTCCGCGTCATCGAAGAGCCTGCCCTGTCGCCGAGCGCTTTTGCCTCGCGCAACTACCGCTCTCAGCCAGCCGTGGCCAATGACGCCGGTGCCGTGTTGCACGCCAATGGCGATGCACATGCCCCTTCGCCCGCTGTTTCTGGTCCAGGTGCCGCTGGCTCCTACTATGCCGGCCAGCCAACGACACTGGCGCTGCCGCATCTTCATTACCTGCAAGAACAGAATGGCGAATACACCTCGCGGCCGGGGTCTCGGACTTCGCGCAAGCGCAGTCTGTCGCCTAACAGTGCCCGTGGCCGTCGCAGTGTTTCGGCCAGCACCAACTCCAAAAACCGGTCGCGGTCCTCCAGAACTCGCGGCGCTGCCGGCAACTCCCAGCAGTCGGAAGGCTTCGGGCCCGACAGCATGGCTGGCTATAGCAGTGGCGACGGCGCTCCAGGCTCCAACAGCAGCAGATTTTTCAAGGAGCAGCAGTCTATTGGCAACACGGAAATCAGCGTCGAGAACATTGTTGAAGGCGGCCGTCGCAAGCGTGCAAAGTTTGAGAGCTCGGTATGCAACTGTCCCCTCGGCCCGGCTTCCCCATAAAAGTTCAACCATTTGCTAACTTTCTACTTCTTCGTCAGGAACTGCCCCTATTTGCGCCCCCTCAAATGCCTGCTGCGACGTCTAACCCCTCCGTGTCCCCTGCCCGCCGTTCCGACCTTCGTCCCTCCCTCCCTCATGTCCTTCCTAGCCAAAACATTTTTGGTGGCGCTGGCGCCTTGCACTCGCCACAGCACTATACCAAGCATATCCAGCCTGGCCAGGGCGGAGTTTACGCGACGCCTGGTTCTGACGGGCGGCGCACGCGGGCAAGCATTGGCGGCGGCGGTGGGTTCTCAGGAAACGGCCACGGTCTGGGCGGTATCTTGCCGACGCCTGACCCTACGGTCAGCTCCGTGTCTGAAGAGGATAAGGATGTGGCAATGCAGCTCATGCGTCTCGGCGAGATCTCCAACATGTCGTACGGCCGAACGTCGACATCAACCCAAGACGATACCTTTAGTGGCCGCGCCGATGTTGCCTCGTCGACCGGCGCCACGAGCGACTCGGAGAGCGAGAGCGATGGCGACGATGGTGATGAATACGCGGGTGGCATTGAAGAAGGTGCTCCTCCTCAGCGCAAGCAGAGACTCGATCTCAATGGTGCCAGCCGAAAGATTTATCCATCCGTCGAGCCGGCCGATGACGAAAGCGCTGACACCGATCGCAAGGGTGCCGATGCCGCTCGCGGTGTGATGGCCGCACCCAAGCTGAAAAAGGTGGCCAAGGCGGCGGCGAGCACGGCCAATGGCACAAAGCAATCGCGCGGCCAGTCATACACCAAGGGGGCCAAGCCCAGCAAAACAACCAAGCCGAATGGACCGATGCCGTACTCAGCTTCTGCTGCCACGAGCCATGGATCCGCCAAGACGAAGAAGGCAAACAACGCACCATCTGCTGCTGCCGGTGTGCCCATGTCCCCGGCCTCGTTGCCGCCTTCGCGCAAGCTGTCCGTGTCATCGACTGGCGCTCTCCCTCCTGCCGCCGTTGCGGCAGCTGCAGCAGCTGTCGCGGGCATCCCCGACGAGGACATTACGGACCTGTCAAGCAAACCGCGCTGCCAGCGGTGCCGCAAGAGCAAGAAGGGCTGCGACCGGCAGCGGCCCTGCGGCCGATGCCGCGACGCTGGCATCCCGGCTGAGCTGTGTGTCAGCGAAGATGAGGGCAACGGACGCAAGGGCCGCTATGGCCGGCACATGGGCGTGCCCATCAAGAAGGAAGCTGCTGCTGCTGCTGCTGCGGCCGCCGCCGCAGCTGCTTCTGCATCGATGCAGCCGCCTCCGCCACCGCCGCAACCCCACCACCATGCCGCGCACGCACATGCTCATGTTCATACTCATGGTCATGCCCATGCCCATGCTCATGCTCATGCTCATGCCAACCTGCCGCCATCAATACAGCCCCCGCCGTCACATTACCAGACAGCACCCATGCCGATGCCTACCCCGCAAAACCATTTGCTCCAGCCGCAGCCGCAACCGCAGCCGTATCTGCCTCAGCCAGCCAAGGCCGGTATGACTGCTCTCCTGCCGCCAGTGCACATATCCTCTACGCCAATCATGCCCCCCATCATTCCGGCGATGATGATGGCCGGCGCGGACAAGAGCAAGAAGCGGAAACGGTAGTCCTCTGAGAGGCAAACCACTTGCTCTCGTTCGCTCAACAGTCTTTTTGGTTCATTGTTTTCATATGCTTTTTTTATGGCGTTCTACGACACACCCCCACATTCCTTTACAATATGCGTCCTCCACCTTCGGCCAGTTTGCTATTTTGATCTTTATTTTGTTCATGTTCCCGCGCTCGAAAATCGCGGCGGTGGTTTACGGCTCTGCTTTCTTTTATGCTCCTGCTTTCCACTCCATCACCAAAGGGAAGGTTTGGGGAGTGTCTATACCCGATGCGTCCCATCGCCGGGTTGCTGTTATTTTTGCGCCGTTTCGACAAACACGAGAAAATGAGCACAAACACAAAGGGTTCTTTACGGTTTGGCGTTGTGCGTCCGATATCAATCGTCGTTTCTGCCCGAGACAATGTCTGCTGAGATGTCTCAAAGACGCACAGTGTGTCTACATTCTCTCCAGGGAACATTGTTGTCTCTGCTTTCTTTGCACTTTTTGTCCGCTGTCATCTTTTTTGCTATTTTCTCGTCTGAGACTGCAACCGTCGAATTTTTTTCTATTTTCTTCTTCGGCGGGCGGGTGGGAAGAGAACCTGTCTCGCACAGAGAGCTACTAGAGGAGGTGGGAACCGTCTGAAGCAAAGACGGAAATCTCCAGGGTCAAGGTCTGCGGGAGGGGATCGCCGTTTGGCCATGAAAGGTTTTATGGTGGAGGGAAGGAAAAAGGCGAGGCAAAATGGGAGGGTGGAAAGTGGCTTGCCAGGAGAAGATGCCGGCCAGGACCAGTAGCAGGAGGGATGAGAGAAAGAGGCAGTGTTTTGCTCTTTATTGTTTAGTCCTCTTTCTTTTCTTCCCTTTTGTCCGCGTCTCGAGTGTTTGTTTTACGTCTGCTTATATTTCTCTCGTTTCTACTTCGACCTTTTGTTCCTGTCGTTTTCATGCTTTTCGTTTCTGCTGGGCCTGCCCGGCACATTTTCCTCTCGTTTTCCTCCTTGATTTTTACCTGTTTCGGCCCAGGAGGATTTTGTTGTCTTTGTTCCTTCTGTACCTTATGATTAAAGGATTCGAATTTAAGAAATCACGAAACAAAATATGTCTGCAACAAGCTGAAGAAAAGGGAACAGAGCTTTGATATGTGATTAGTCATACGGTTTCATGGTGCTTCCCCTCCAATGGCGGGGCTTTCCGATACCTTTTGTGGGTCCCCATCTACTCCGTACTCAAACAATGGCAAGTCGAACGACGTTGTGTCCTATGCTTACATGGAAGAGGGCTGACATCGAGAGGCCAGCTAAGCCTAGGTGCGGGGCAGCATAAAAAGTCCATCGACCGCAAATCCCGCATCCCCCTCGAAACTCTTAAGATCATGCAATACGCTTACGTTGCAAACCACACGATAGAAAAGCGCTCGTCCTTTGCGGTCGCGCGATGTGTCGCAATTGTGGTCGCATTGATTGGCGACAATGCCGTTAGCGCTGTACCTTAAAAAGCGGGGTAAAGCCACACGCCATCTGTATTTGGACTAGTTGATTTACTGGCGATCCTGTCTTTGTGGCGTCATCATCCGAGGTGACCCTAGGCCAGAGAGTATGGTTATGGGACCATTGTAGAGCGCGGCATGGTGTATGGCTTGAAGGGGAAGTGCTGTGTCCCGAGGAAGAGATGAACATGAAAAATAAGAGAAAGTGGTCCTCTTACTCCACCCCCAGCCGGTCAAGCTGCCGCACGGCTGCCGTCAGCACCCGCGCCACCTCCCGCCCGTCCTCGTGTACGCCGTCATGCGTGCCGTGCAGATCGCGCATCGCCAGCAGGCAACAGGCACCACTGCCGCCGCCGCCGCCCGGCGCATCCGTGCTGCGGCCCCCGACGCGCTGCACACCCCCGCGCACCAGCGCATCCTCCAGCGTGTCCGCCTCGCCACCGTCCACCAGCTCGTCATCCAGCGAGTAGGCAATCACGGCCAGGCGGGGCTGGCGTGGGTTTGTCTGGCTGAGTTGCTGCGGTGCCTGGCCCAGCGCCCTCCAGTCGTAGCGCCCCGGACTCGCGGCATCCCAGGCCGCGCGGTCCTTGCCAAAGGCACCCTCGACAATCGACGCCAGCTCTGCCGCAAATGCCGTGCCCGGACCGCCTCCATGCGCCGGATCGCCGCCGCGCTCCACGAGCCCGCGCAGGTCGTAGATGCCCTCGAGGCCAATGATCAGTGGTGGTGGCGGCGGCGGCGGCGGGAGAGAGGTTGTGCCGGGTAGAGCGTCGTCTTGGGTGGCCGCCGCGCCCATCCACAGCTGGTACGCTAGAAAGGCGCCACATGAGTGGCCGTAGACGCCGTACCGGCCACACTGGAGATAGTCGGCGGGCGAGCCGTGGATAAGAGGAGGGGATGGGGTGTCGGCGGCAGTGGTGCTACGAGGACTGCCGTCGTGTGCCAGTGCTGCCAGTGCCGACCAGACGTCGCGAATGTGGTCTGGGTGGCGCGCCTGGCGCATTTGCTTTGGCGGTGTGGTGGTCGGGTTCTGGGGAAACGAGGGATGGCTCGACAGGCGGTAGCCGATGGAGGCGAAGCCAGCAATGCGACTGCGTTCGAGGTAGTCGCCGGCGGGCGAAGCGGCCAGCAGCCGGTCAATGGCCGGCACAGCCTGCTCGGTCAGGCTGCGCGGGTCGCGCCAGGCTCCGCCATGGATGAATCTGAGGGGGGTGGAGGGGAACAGTGTCAGGCGGATTGTAGAGGAGCTGGGTGCGAAAGGCGAAGGAGAGGGGGAAAGAGTACACAAACCAGTAACGGTCGCTGGTGGCAGCAGGCGCGCGCTCTGCCTCGGGCAGCTCCCAGACATCGACGACCTGCAGCTCGCTCTCGGAGCCGTAGACGATCTGGTGGTAGGCAAGGCTGGTCATCTCGAGGCTGGGGTTGTGAAACGTTGGGGGGTTTGCTGATTGGGAGAAAGCTGCGGCGGAGTCGATTGTAATGATTTTGGCCGCTGCAGCCAGCGCACTAATATAGCGGCCACAGGCGACCGACGCCTGTATGTGAACAATGAGGTAACCTAAACAATGTGTTCCTTCCTAAACAATGTGTCCTTCCTAAACAATGTGTCCCTACCTTAACAGCGTGTTCCTAACTACCTAAACAATGAGACGACTCTTCCGTCTGACTGCAGTCTATTGATCTATCTATGATAGACAACCTCGCCCATATGCACCCGATACCACAAAATGCTCGCCAGGGCGCCTGATGGCAGGGTCCCTCAGTGTCTACCGCTGGCCTTCGCTGTCAGTGACCAGCTCCGACGGCTCGACCACCCATTCCGCCTCCTCACTAAACACCGGCACCAGGTTGTACTTGCTGCCGACTGGTCCCATGCCAAACGCATGGCCCGCCCACGCTGACCCGCCGCGGACCGCGCCCGTTCCGGCGGCCCCGCTCGGCTTCTCGTCCGACTCCTCGAGGAGCACCACCGTCGTCAGGAACTGTACGTCCGTGCCGGGCATCATCTCGTACGTCAGGCCACCCCAGCTCAGCTCGGCACGCCCAGACTTGCGGATGCTCAGCGTACCCAGAAACCCGCCGCCGCCAATGTCCTCGTCGCCAACGCCGCCCTGGGCATACGCATTGTGGTCGTCTGTCAGGTCAATTGGTGCCGGTGCCACGCCGTCGAGCATGACCACGTCCTCGCCCGCATCTGGCTCTTTCTTGACAGCCGCTGCTGCTCCTCCTGCTGCTGCTGCTGCACTACTAGGCGGGAATGCCTGCAGGGATGGTAGGACAGGCGGGAACTGAAAGAGGAACAACCGGCCATCCCGCCGTGATGCGTGTGTGGCATGCTCTTTTTGTTCCAGTCCTTGCTCCTGCCCTTGCTCCGGCTCCTCCTCGTGCTCCTGCTGCTCGGCACTGTCTTTTCCGTCGAGCTGCTCGCCCGGCGGGTTCATGGCCAGGTCGTGCAGCATCGCCTGCAACCCCTGCTCAACAGACAGGTCCTCTGGGTCTTCCACTTTCACCTGTGGCAGCTTCTTTTTTGTCCTTCTTGTCGTGGCCGCCGTCGCTCCGCCACCAGAGTCGCTACCGACTTCCTCTCCCTCTTCGGTGCGCCGCCCGGACGAGGAAGCCGACGCTGCCGCCGCCAGCTCTTGTCGCTTTGCGGCTAGCTCGTCAATGTCCGTCACCTCAATCTCCTGCCCGTCCGCACCGACGAGCTTGACGCGTGGCGGCTTGATTGCACGTGGCCAGACCGAATTGTCCTCGTCATCGCCACCGTCCATGGCCACGCCTGACGCGTTGCCGCCGGTATCCTCCACAAACAAATCAGAGTCCGACGTGTCGTCTCCCAGCGGTACACCCTCGCCGCCACCAACGCCAGCCTCCCGGTCCAGATCGGCCGCTGTTGCCACCACCACCTCGGGCTGGCGAAGCTCTTCGCGCCGGATACCCATGGGCAGCAGAAGCTGTTGGGACGCCGCCGACTTGCCCGAAGATGCGGCCGCCAGCGTCGAGCCGCGTGTCTCCGCGTTGTCGTACTCGTCCTTTAGGCCTCCGTTGTTGCTGCGGCCGTTGAAGATGTCCGTGTTTAGACGTGCGTCGTATTCATCGGCGGCCTCTGATCCACCATGCGCGAAGACGCCACCCGCTCCGAAGCCTCTGCCTGTACCGAAGCCGCCGCCACTGCTGCCGCCGCCGCCGCCGCCAGACCCCGATGCATTGCGACTGCCACCGCGCGGGCGAGACACTGTAGGAAAAAGAAATCAACGTTAGCCATTTTGTCTTTGAACCCAGTCTTGGCTTTGCCACATGTCGTCGTGTCTGCCGTACCAGCTCCGGGCAATTGCGAAAAGGGCCCGTCAGGAGCCACCATTCGCCGGATCAGCCCGTCACGCCCACCGGCAAAGTCGCCGCGGCCTCGGCCACGACCACGGCCACGCCCTCGACCCGCAGCTGCCCGCCGCCGTTGTCGCGCGTCTTCTGCTGCGCGGTCGAAAAACTTCTTTTCCTCCTGCTCGGCCAGTGCCTTGCGCTCTTCGTCTGCGCGGCGCACCACCTTGGGCTTCAACGTGAACGACCGCGCACCGGCAGACGGGCCGGCAGACGGGCCGGCAGACGGGCCAGGTGTTGCGGACGTCGTCCGTCTTGCCGGTGGTGCTGGTGGTGCTGGTGTGGTTGGCGTAGCGGTTGATGGTCCGGCTTGGGGCAGTTGCGGTGATTCTTGCGGTGTCTCTTGGGATGGAGCTGCTACCGGCTCCGAGGATGAGCCGGAAGTCTCTGCTGCTTTTGCTCGTGCCGCTGCCGCGCCGCGAGGCGCGCCTCGCCTCGTGCGAGGAGGCATGTCGGTGCTGCGAGACGAGGATGACGAGCGCAAACGATTTCTTGGTTCCTGGTTCAAATTGTGCCCCAAGAATCACCGGACCAATGGCCCTGTCGCGTCGAGATAGGCCGTGGTATATCTTTACAGCAATGAAGGCGTAACGCAGAGCACTCTGTGGATTCACACTGCCAACTGTGAAGGAAAAGCTCAAGAAAAACTATTGTAGCCCACGTCCCCACAAAAATGAGCCGTCGTTAGCTCATACAGTGGTTGTAGCACTATGCTGAACTTATCAGCCGATTTCTCACCAAATTTCTAGAAATTCATGGCAGCAAATACAGTGCTAGTTTACTGTGGCTGTGGTGGGGGACGAGCTCTGGAAACTCTCGGTCTGCACTGACCGTCGTTCCTTTCAGCCTTGCGGCCTCCGCTCCGTGCAGGCAGCAGGAATACACCCCTCCGCCCCCCTTTCCGGCTTGTCCCGCCCTGTCCGTTACATGCAATCGCCCTTTCCGCCATCGACGGCTCACCCCGGCGATGGCCGCATTGTGGCCTCGCTGACGCCCAACGGCGAACCGGGCCTCGAGGCCGTGTCCTATCAGTACCCATTGAAGCTTATTTCGCCGCTGACGGGCGCCGGCCGGGGCGCTGACGGGTCTGGTCAGAGGAAGAGCGCGCTCGTCTTCCTGCTCTCCTACGGCGGCGGCCTGGTCGCCGGTGACCAGGTCCGTCTCGCCGTCGACGTCCGCGCCGGCGCGCGTCTTTGCCTCGTCACGCAGGGAACCACCAAGGTTTTCAAGGCGGTTGGGGGGCCCACACGAGTGCCAGGAGGAGCGCCCGATGCTCGCGCAGGTCGGCCCACGCGCCAGACGCTGACCATGCACGTCGAGCCGGGCGCCGGACTCTGCCTGCTGCCGGACCCCGTGCAGCCGTTTGCCGACAGCATCTACGAGCAGGTGCAGGTGGTCCACCTGGAAAGCGGTGACCAGGAGGAGCCCGCACATAAAGAGGCCTCTCTGTGTCTCCTCGACTGGGTCATGCAGGGCCGCGCCGCCCGTGGCGAGAACTGGAGCTTTGCTAGCTGGAAGGGCCGCAACGAAGTATGGCTTGCCGGCCCAAACCCGGGCCAGAAGACCCGCGACCGCCTGCTCGTGCGCGATGCCATCATGTTGGCGCCTAGCTACCTCGAGCGAGGTCTCTCGTCGGCGTCGCCTTCTTCCCTGGCTGACTCAATGCACGGCCTCGCCGTCTTTGGCACGCTCATCCTGCGCGGCCCTCTCGTCGACGCGCTCGGCCGCTTCTTTCTCGACGAGTTTGCCGCACTGCCTCGGCTCGGCAGCCAGGGTTTTCGCGATGGGACAGCCGCGGCCGGCGGAGCAGATGCGGCTGTCGATGCAGCCGCCGACGCAGCCGCCGACGCAGCCGCTTGGCGGGAGGGCCGTTTGCGGCTCGAGCAGGTGCATGGCGTGTTGTGGTCGGCCGCAGCGGTACGCACCTGCGTCGTTGTCAAGTTCGGCGCTCGAAGCGTCGAGGGCGGCCGGCTGTGGATTGGCGCCATGCTGCAGCGAGAGGGCAGCATCGCGGCTGCGTTTGGAGACGAGGCACTGATGTGTGTAAAGTGAGGCAAGCTCTTCTATTTCCTTGTCATCGAGCGCGCAAAACCTCTTGCGACGGTCGCCAAGCGATTGTGTATTACAAAATACAAGAACTCCATATCATGAAAACCGTAGCCCCCAAAACAGAACAAACACAAAATAAAAAGGCTGCCCTCTGTCGGTAGAGCTTACGTCCCCTCTCCTGGCTGTCCTAGACCCTGCCCGTTCCCATCCTTCTAGTTCGTCACGGTGCTGAGCTCCGGGAAGAACTGTGCAATCTTGTTAGGGTCGCCAAAGTTGTTACGCGGAGGGTCGGCAGGCGCAAGCGACGCAGTTGGTGGCGCACTGCCAAAACCGCCTGCGCTCAGTGTGCCAGCCGCGAGGCCCTGCACCAGTTCGAGCTCGTTGAGCGACATGCGTTTCTTCTTGATGTTGCCTTGCGCTGGTGCGTTGGCCGACGATTGTTGCCGCGAGGGCTGCGAAGCACTGCCCGATGCGGGCGACGCACTGTCCGTGGCATGGGTACCACCTGGCTGCGACTTGCTTGGCGCAGCCCCTGCTCCTGATGAGCCATATGGAGCGTGTGCGCGCCCGCCACTGCTTGACTCGCCGCCACGTGCCCGGAAGACCTGGACGGGGATGGTTGGACTGAGCACCTTCTTTGGCAGATCCACAACATCTGCCGTAGAGGCCGGGAGAGGGCTGGCTGTGCGTGACACCATCTGCAACTTCTCGTTGGCAACAAGCCCCTTGGTCTGCACAAAGGCGGCGGACCGCGAGTGAGCTGGGCCGCGAGTCGAGTAGGCGTCAATGATCGGGTGCACCATGACGGTTTGGCCATGAATTGTCAGGATGGAATTAGTCGGAACGTTGATCCAGTTCTCTGAAATTCAGTCAGTCAGTTTACATCCAAACCCAGTCGACCGCAGAAGAGAGAAAACACACCTCGTTCAAAGGTCAGTGGCTCGCTGGCCACCAGTACGACGTCGGCGCCCTTATCCCGGCGCTCCATCTGGTAGTCTTTGGCTTCGCCCGGCGCCAGTCGCTTCTCCCACTGGCTGCCTGACGAGTAGTAGAGGCTGGCCGCCTGGTCCGTCAGACTGTTGATGTAGCGCGTGCAGATGACGCTGTGGCCGTCCGACAGGGCAAAGTTGAGCAGACTGCGTGTGTCCACGTTCTCGGCGTGAATCACGCTCTCGGGAATCTCGTCGATCAGCTCGTTGATAACGGCAATCGTGCGCAGCATGGCCCGGCGCAGCACCTCGGGGCCAAAGCCGTTCTCCGGCTGCGAGCTGGGGTCGCAGCCCATGCGCTCCAGTGTGTCCAAGAACAGCGCAAACGCCCACTCGCTATCGGTGCCGCCGATCGGCACGTGGTACCATTTGTCGGCCAGGCGCGCGGTCAGCCGACGCTTGATGTGTTTCCAACCGCCGAGGCCACCGTTGTGCATGAACATCAGGCTGCCGTATGAGAAAGGGTGGCAGTTGTCCTCGCTCAACGGAGCCTCGGTGGCCGCCCGCACGTGGGCAAAGGCGAGGCGGGAGGCAGTCTTGGTGGCAATGCGTTCGAGATTTGAGCAGTTCCAGGCAGGGATGGTCGAGCGAAAGAGAAATGGTGATTGGCCGAGCTTGGGATCGGTATAGAACCCGATGCCGAAGCCGTCGGCATTATTCTGACCGCGTCTTGTGTCCTGGACCATGACGATGTACGTTAGATTATGATACCAAAGCTTCGAGAACAAGGAGCGACTCACCAGCCGCAGGCGGGCATCGAAGGACTGCTTGAGAATGGAATGGGTCGGGTCGAGGATCAGCTTCGAGAGGAGAATCTCTTCGCTGCCCTTGTAGACCTGGGCAAGTCAGTATGGTCGCCTTGCCGCAAGATAGACACGATCAACATACCAGGAAGCGGCACATGCTGGCAGCTGGCCACGCCGAGCGTGTGTGGTACCCGGGACCTGTCTGCCGGGCCTATCAGCAGGTCAATCCGTCAAGATCCGCGAAACGCAAGGTGGCAAAGTGGCAAAGTTGGCGTTGGCGATGAGATGATTGCACGCACAGAGCGGCCGCGGATTGACGATGAGGACGACAAAGACAAGAGAGATGGTGAGGATAACAGAGAAGCCGATAGGAGTCGGGAAACGCTTGTTGAATGGAAAGAAAGGGGAGGACGTGGACCAGACAACGCCGTGAGCTTTGTGCGTGGAAGAGTCAGACAAAGAAGGTGCTAAGTGGCCAATCTGGGGCCAGCAGGATCCACTGTCCCGAAGGGTAGTGCAGCGGATCGCAGGGAAGAGGGCGCTAGAAGCTGCCCCCAGGCATCCGCAAGGCTGCCAGTTTTAGTGCTTGTCGACTGCTCTGCTTTAAATTGCTGTGATGGCGTTACTGGATGGCGACATCGGCCATAACCAAAGCACAAGGCGAGAGCAAAGCAGCCATGCGGCATCTGCGATCCGCCGGCAGTCATGCCGACTCGCTAGCACAAAGTGTCTGACCAGGACGCCTCCTGCATGCTCTCCTGTTGCAGCAGAGCTGCATGTGTGACCAGTTCTCCTGCCTGCCGGTGCCTCCACATGCTTTTGGCTGGCCGCGCATGAACTGGATCTGTGTCGTACTCCGTATGCGGGCCTTCATCGGCCTCTGTCAAGGTAGCTTACCTCTGTGGTGTCTTTGGCTGATATTCAGCAAGGAAAGCCAGCCTGCTTCAGATTACAATGTCGTCAGGCATGCTCGCACACAAGGTGAAAAGGTACGGAGTACATCAAGTAGGTAGGTAGACATGGACATAAAAAAAGAGAATGTCACCCCAGCGCAAAACACTATACTCAACCCAGATTGGCAATATATATGCTTGTACCGGGCCGCGCCTAAGCGGGCGAACTGCACGTGACATATGCGGGGCGCTCAAAGTGGCGGTGGGAGCGAAACGTACCACGACAATGACGAGGCAACATACCGTGATAGCGTCGACACACCTTTTTTCCGTTTGTGGCTCAACGACCACACACGATTCGATCCATCTCACCTTTTCTCGACGGATGATTTCGCGCCCCTCCAGATCATGACCGGGACAGCGGCCGTCTCACTTCCTGTCGCGAACCCCGTCCATGCTGCACGCATCTCGGCCTGAGACTTTGCACAAACTCGACATACACCCGATACTCCCGATACGCGACATACACGCAGGATCGCCGCTATGAGTGGACGGCGCCTTGCTTCCGGGGTCCTGGGGCCGCTGGCGCGCCGTGGGCTGGCCCAGAACACCGTGCGCCACTACCACCAACGTATGCCAGTTGGCGGACTCTTGCGCTTCGACTCGGCATCGGTGCGGGCAACCCGATGGCGCCAGGGATTCCCGTCGAACGGATACCACAATGCCGTCATGGTGCGCAATGCGTCCTTTGCGAGGTTTATCCCGAAGCTCTTTGTCAAGTTGGTGCGGATCCCCGCCGCGTTTGGCGGACTGATGATCGGTGCTCTGGCTTGGGTGCAGTACCAGGCAATCCGTACGTTTCTGCTGGCTCGCTACGAATTGATACTTGACGTGTTGTTACTGACCATCTGCAGAGGTTGGAAACTCGGCATACGACGTCTTCAAAAGCACGCGGGACTCTGTGACCGGGGCGGCGTCTTCGCTCTGGGACGGCGCTCTGGACATTGCAGGGCAGACGAAGGAGGGCTGGGAGAGCACAAAAGAACAGGTGGCCACGAGTGACTTCTGGGACAAGATCTCGAAGCTCCAGGAAGACATCATCAGCGGTGTTCGCGGCGCCGGAGCCGGTGGTGGCGGGGAGAGCGGTGGCGGTGGGCCGGGCGGCAACGGCAACGGCGGCGCGGCAGCAGCGGCAGCAGCGACGGGAGCAGCGGCCTATGGGTCGGCAGACGGCAATGTCGATGACGACGATGACAAGGAGGGAAAGCAGCGTTCGCGCGCCGAAGAGGGCGCCCGCGACGACCAGATGATGGTGTTCACCAAGAAGATGATTGAAATCCGCAACATCCTGCAAAAGGTCGGCCAGTCGAGCGCGCTGACGCTGCCGTCGATTGTGGTGATTGGCTCGCAGTCGTCGGGCAAGAGCTCGGTGCTCGAGGCCATTGTCGGGCACGAGTTCCTACCCAAGGGCTCCAACATGGTCACGCGGCGGCCCATTGAGCTGACGCTGGTCAACACGCCCGATGCCAAGACCGAGTACGGCGAGTTCCCGGACCTGGGCCTGCGCAGGATCACCGATTTCTCCTCCATCCAGCGCACGCTGACGGAGCTGAACCTGGCTGTGCCGGACGCCGAGTGCGTGTCCGACGACCCCATCCACCTGACCATTTACTCGCCCAATGTGCCCGACCTGTCGCTGATCGACCTGCCCGGCTACATCCAGGTGGTGGGCCACAACCAGCCGCTGGAGCTGAAGCAGAAAATCTCGGAGCTCTGCGACAAGTACATCCAGCCGCCGAACGTCATCCTAGCCATCTCAGCTGCCGATGTCGACCTGGCCAACTCAACGGCGCTGCGCGCCAGCCGCCGTGTTGACCCGCGCGGCGAGCGCACCATTGGCGTGGTGACCAAGATGGACCTCGTCGACGCCACGCGCGGCGCGGCCATCCTGCAGGACAAGCAGTATCCGCTGCGGCTGGGCTACGTGGGCGTGGTGTCGCGGGCACCGCCGGCGTCGCCGCTCGGCGGCGGGCTGTTCAAGAAGAGCAGTAGTGGTGGCGGCAGCGCACTGATGAACCTGATTGCAAAGAACGAGGACGCCTTCTTCTCGGCGCACCCTCTGGAATTTGGTCCTGGCGCCGACGTGGCCGTGGGCACGACGATACTACGCAAGAAGCTGATGCACGTGCTGGAGCAGACGATGTCGGCCAGCCTGCAGGGCACGACGGACGCGATCCGGCAGGAGCTGGAGGAGGCGACGTACGAGTTCAAAGTGCAGTACAACGACCGGCCGCTGTCGGCAGAATCGTACCTGGCGGAGAGCCTGGACGCGTTCAAGCACTCGTTCAAGCAGTTTGCCGAGGAGTTTGGACGGCCGCAGATGCTGCAGCTGCTAAAGCGCGAGCTGGACCAGCGCGTGCTGGACCTGCTGGCGCAGCGCTACTGGAACAAGCCGGTGACGGACCTGTCGCCGGTGGTGCCGGAGCCGGACGCGCTGGCGGACCTGCCCAAGGCGGACCCGGACTCACTGTACTGGCACCGGCAGCTGGACGCGTCGACATCGCAGCTGACTAAGCTGGGCATCGGGCGGCTGGCGACGAATGTGGTGGCGACCAACATCCAGGCGGGTGTGGACCGGCTGATTGCGCAGTCCAACTTTGTCAACCACCCGTTTGCGCGGCAGGCCATTGTGGAGGCGGCGTCCAGCATCCTCAACGACCGCTTCTACAGCACCAGCGACCAGGTGGAGAACTGCATCAAGCCGTACAAGTTTGAGATTGAGCTCGAGCCGCGCGAGTGGGAGGCGGGCCGCGAGCACGCCGCCGTCGTGCTCAAGGACGAGCTGGTGGCGTGCCAGGATGCCCTCAAGCGGCTGGAGACGAGCGTCGGCGGCCGCCGCAAGCTCTCCGACGTGGTCAACTTTGTCGACAAGGTGCGGCGTGGCGACGTGGTGGTGGAGGGCGAGGGGCGCAGCGGCGCAGGCGGCTTCAGCGCGGCTCTTCTTCAGCGAGGTATGTCTCTCCCTTTCACTCTTCTCTTCGCTCTCTCCTTCCGCTCTCTCCTTCCGCTCTCTCCTTCCGCTCTCTCCTTCCGCTCTCTCCTTCCGCTCTCTCCTTCGGCTCTCCTTGTCCCCGCTAACCACCTCCCAGGCCGCGACGCGGTCTTTCTGCGCGACCGTGCCGACATTATCAACATGCGGCTGCTGGCGGCCAAGTCCAAGCAGTGCCGCAGTGCGGAGAACAAATACTACTGCCCCGAGATTTTCCTGGACGCCGTCGCCACGAAACTGGCCAGCACGGCCGTGCTCTTCCTCAACGTCGAGCTGCTGTCCGAGTTCTACTACAACTTCCCGCGCGAGCTGGACCAGCGCCTGGGCCGCCACCTGACGTCCGACGAGGTGGAGCGCTTTGCCAAGGAGGACCCCAAGGTGCGGCGCCACCTCGAGGTGATCCGGCGCAAGGAGCTGCTGGAGCTGGTGCTGGACAAGATGGAGAGCCTGCGCCAGCTGGAGGGCCGCGAGAAGTCGCGCCGCGGCAGCAACCTGGGCGCCGGCGGCAGCGTGGGGACGGACAAGGGCCGTTCTGGCAGCCGGTGGGGAATTTTCTGATTTCCAGTGTGTTTTGGAGGGAGTTTTGCAAGTGTTTTTGATCTATCAACTCTTTCTTTCGTCTTTTTTCTCTTTGCGACTCTCTCTCCCTCTTTTGAACATACCCCCCGGAAAGACTCACAACTCTCAACAGAATACCCTCCTCGGCTTGTGCGCGAGCTGAATAGATTTCTCATAGTTACGATGTATTCAATGAACTCGTCTGGCAGCGGCGGTCGTGTATATAAAAAGCGTCAAGGATGCCCCCCTACGCCCCCCAATCCACGACTACCCGTCGATGCTCGTCTGCACGGTCACCTCCCAGCGAAGGCTAGTGCCCCGGCCATAGCCCTCGCCGAGCCGGCTCTGCACCAGCCGCGCAATGCGCGTCCGCAGCTGCCGCAGCGTGTCGTCGTCGTCGCCGTCGCCGCAGCCGCGGGCCACGCGGACGCGCAGGTTTGCCATGCACAGTCCGTAGTGCACCTGCCAGAACTGCGCGTCCTCGACGCGCGCCACCAGCGGCTCGGCCGCGATGGCGTCCAGCACCGAGGAGACGGGCGTCGTCTGCCCCATGGTGGTCGCCGCGCCGGGCGCCTTCTCTATCGCTGCCGACTGGTGCCCCGAAAACGACATCAGCAGCATGAGTCCCTGGGCCATGGCCAGGCGTGCGCCCAGCAGCAGCATAGACACGGCCACGGCGGCGCACAGCAGGCGGTCCAGCCAGGCCTGCACGGCGACAAACAGCAGCGGCAGCACCAGCAGGACCAGCGCGACGGCCATGGTGAGGAAGTGGAAGGGGTTTGCCAGCAGCGCCAGCGGCGGCACGCGGTACGACCGCGACAGCGACAGCAGCGCGCGGCGGATGCGCGCGTGGTTGCCCAGGCCGTAGGCGCTGACCAGCGTGGTGGCAAAGGCGGCCAGCGCGGGCACGTCCACGGTGCCGGGGTGGACGTAGCGCAGGTGGTGGTGGCCGCGATGGCTGCCAATATCGAGGTGGTGGGCGGCGGCGGCGGCATCTGCGCCGGCGTCTGCGCCGGCGTCTGCAGCGTCTGCGCCAGCGTCTGCGCCAGCGCCTGCGCCAGCGTCTAAAGACAACGACAACGTCAACGACGCCCCCTCCAGCGCATCCTTGAAGGCATGGCTCAACAGGTCGAAGCCGCCAAAGACAAGGAAAATGCTCATGGCAAAGCCGGCCAGCACCTCGGCACGACGCAGGCCAAAGGGGTGGCGGATGGTGGAGCGGCGCCAGACCTCAAAGTTACCGAGCACGTCGACGGCCACGCACACGGCGGCCGAGCCCACGTCGAAGAAGACGAGGTGCGACAGCGCCGTCAGCGCCAGGCTGTCGCCGCCCTCGGACGCGCACAGAAAGACAAACACGGCCACGGTCGCGTGGCACAGGCACCAGTACAGCCGCGCACGCTGGTCGCGCTGCATGCTGGCCCAGGCCTCGCGCAGCGTCGGCACGGGTAGTGACGCCGGCAGCACGGGCGGCGGCCGCGGCGGCGGCTCCTGGAAGATCTGGTGCTGGGCCGAGACGCTGCTGTGTTTGTAGCGATGGCCCCGTCGAAGGCCAATATTCTAGAGGTCAGCATTTTGATGGACAAGGAGAGAGAGGGGGGAGAGGGAGGGAGATAGGGAGGGAGAGAGGGGGGAGAGAGAGAGAAAGAGAGGGAGAGAGAGAAAGAGAGAGAAAGAGAGAGAGAGATCGTACCGACTTCACCGGAGACGTAGAAATGTACTGCGTCTGAAAGTTGAACGGGTTGCTGCCGCCGGCGCTGGTAGGCCCCGACTTGCCGGGCGACGACAACGACGATGGCTGGTCATCCATGGCATCCATGGCGTCGGGCAGGCCGAGCCTAGGTGGTGGGCGGAGGAGACCGCTACCGAGCGGCGAGGAGAACGGGGGTGTGTTTGTGACGTTGCGGACGGGCGATGGGCTGCGTCTCCACAGAGCCTCGGCGTGGGGGTTGCTGGCGTCACGGCTGCCATCAACGTCGAGCCGGAATGGGTCGTCGCCGTCGGACGTTGGCTCGAGGAGGATGGGTGGCGCTGCTGGGGAGGACTCGCGCGGCGGTTGCTGGTGGTCGTCAATGGAACGGTCGGCAGTGCAGGATGGCAACGGCAAAGGAGACAGAGATACGGAGATGGAGGGTGGTTCCGGGCCGGGCGCCATGTGCCGCGCGAGAAGGTGAGTGCGCGGTTGTGACGCGGTTCTCCGTTCGACAGCACTGAAATTCCTCGGGCCTAGATGCCGTTCAGGGGTAAGGCGCTAACGACGGAAGGTAGTGGCCGTATGGCAGCTTGGCTGATGGTCATGGATGGAAGTCACCATAGAGTATTTCCAGTCGTTTCAATATTGTCTGTTTATCATCTCGTCTTGCATGCGATAGACGCGTGGCTTCTCAGTCACCTCTCGTCTCAATTATCGCTCTCGGGCCGCCGTGGCAGACGGTTTCCAGGTGCGAGAATAGCGGTGTCGTCATAGTTACAGGGCGCGAAGACTCTGGGCCGTAGCGGTCTTTAGCGTCTAGACATCGGTCGCTGACACGTGCCACTTTTGCTCTCCAACTGTGGCGATGAGAACCGCTGAAGAATTGACAACGACATCACAACCACGACACGGCGACGATCAGACGAGCTACAAGACGGAGCGAGCAAGGTCCTCCACTGACGCAGAGTTCTCTCCCTCATCGAATTGCCCAACGCGGGCTGCGCCCGCTTTGTCGCCATGGCGAATTGACGGCCTCCGTCTTCCTCGACGACGAACAAATCATCATGGACAGCACTACACACAGACGCACGCATAGCAACGGAGGCGACGGCCGCGACGCCAGAGACAGTTCCGGGATGCCAAGTGCTGCCTACAGTGCGCCGCCGCTGCACCACCCGCTGCCGCTGTCCATCCCGGCTGGCCAGGACCAGCTGCCCCCGTTTGAACAAGAACAGCAACAGCAGCAACATGCTCTAAAGATGCGGCGGCGACGCGGCTCACTGCGCAAGGCGGCTCTGCTTGGACGGGGCGCACAGCGCGAACGCCGCAGCAATGAAGTGACCAAGCTGGCGACGACCGCGGCAGGTGGCAGTGGCAGTGGCGGAGGAAACGGCGACGACGGCACCGGAAACGGAAACGGAAACGGAAACGGAAATGGCCTAGGCATCTCTGTTGGCTCGGGCATCTCCGACAGCACTGTCCGGCCGTCGATGGACGCGTACGCGAGCCGTGCCGCAGCGTCGGCCGCGGTGGCAGCGGCACTGCGAAGCCCGACAAACGCCAAAGGCGCCAAGGACGGCCCAACGACAAGCTCGGCATCGCAGATGACACACAGCCGCCGGTACAGCCACAGCCGCAGCACCAGCATCAGCAGCGGCACCGGGACAATTGCGCCGCAGAAGTCGGCGCGGTCGACAAGGGCCTTGTCGATGGGAGGAGGAGCAGCGCCTGCGTCTCTCCCGTCCTACTCGTACGTGGCAGACAGCGCCGAGGGCGGCGGCATGCTCGTACTCGGCAGCTCGGGCGTCAACGATGCAGGTGCAGCAGCGGGTGCAGCGGTGGGTGCAGCGGTGGGTGCCAGCACGACCATACCGGGCGGCGGGATTGCAGGGACAAGTCCGGGCGCAGCGCTGGCGACGGGGACAAGATCGTCGGCCACGTCGGCAGCTGTCGCGGCGGCAGCAGTCGCGGCAGCAGCTGCCGCTACGGCCGCTTCGTCCTCTCTACGATTGACAGTGGCCAATGGTGCCCCCAATGGCACGACCGGCGCGAGCTCGTCCGAGCCCTTTGCGACAGCAGCAGGGACAGACACTGGCTTCACCGACGGCAGCAGCAAGTCGACTGGCCGGCTTTTGTTTGCGCCGGCAACCTCCATCCAGCGGCGGCGCGGCGCGTCCGGAGGCGGGCAGCACCTGCCGCAGCCACCGCTGAGTCTGCAGAGCACCAACGGACATTTACATGGAGCACCGCCACCAACGCTACGGAAGCAGCGCCAATCCTTGTCACCACCACCACCAGAGCATCCCCGTCACCACCACTACCAGCATCAGCCACCACCGGCCGCTCTGCAGCAGCTGTCCCATCCGCTGCCCAAGCAGAGGGCCAAGTCGCCGCTGGCGCTGACCGACCTGGCCTCGCCGTTACCATCGTCGTCCTCGGCGACCACCGCGGCGGCTGGAACGGGCGGTGGTGGCGGCGTGGTAGGTGTCAACGTCAGCGTGGGCGGCGTGACCGTGGCCGTGGGCGGTGTCGGCGTCGGTGTCGGCGTCGGCGTCGGCGTCGGCGTGGGTGACCCTGACTGGGACTACTCGGAGACGGCCTGGTGGGGTTGGGTCATGCTGGTCGTGACGTGGGTGGTTTTTGTGGTCGGCATGGGCTCGAACCTCGGCGTGTGGAGCTGGGCCTGGGACGTGGGCACAACGCCGTATGCGCCGCCGGAGCTGGAGGACGACCCGACGCTGCCGATTGTGGGGTACTACCCAGCACTGATGATTCTGACGTGCGTGATGGCCTGGGTATGGGTGGTCGTGGCCTGGATAGGCATGAAGTACTTCCGGCACGCCAAGATCAGTGGTGACTAGAGATCACGTGTTCTCTGCAGAATAATCGTAATGAACAGATTTGTCGAGGCTGCAGCCTTGCGATTGCAATGGACGTGGTGCCGAGGTTTGGACGCCGGCTATCCAATTCCGCCGCTCGTTAGGGACCGCCCGCTATACCGGGCTACTGAATGGCCGTCCGCGTGTTAGTGAACCCCGCAGAACAGGAAGAGATCCAGCCGAGTCGTGACTTGCTTTTCTTGCCGTTCATCTCTTTCTTTTCATTTTCTCTCTTGTCTTTGTTCTCTCGCCTTTCTCATTCTCTCTGTCTCTTCTCATTCTCTGTCTTTTCTCATTGTTTCTCTCTTTCATCTCTCCCTCCATCCGCAGATCCTCACAATGGCCGGCGCTCCTCCTCTAACCGGCATCAAAGTCCTCGAGCTCGCCGGCCTCGCACCCGGTTCGTAGTCTTCCCTGCCATTCCCGGCCGTTGTCTAACATCCACAGGCCCCTTTGCCGGCGTCCTCTTTGCCGATGCTGGCGCCGAGGTCCTCCGCATCGACCGCCCCGTCCCCGGCCGCTCGCACGGCGCCGCCGGCAGCAGCCTGCCCGAGCCCACCGAAGACATGCTGGCGCGCCACAAGGCGTCCATTGCCGTTGACCTCAAGAACCCCGCAGGCGTCGCGCTGGTGCGGCGGCTGGCCGCGTCGGCCGACGTGCTGATCGACCCGTTCCGGCCAGGCGTGCTGGAGCGTCTGGGCCTGGGCCCCGACGTGCTGTGCGCAGCCAACCCGCGGCTCGTCTACGGCCGCCTCTCGGGCTTCCGGCGCGACGGCCGCTACAAGGACATGGCCGGCCACGACATCAACTACCTGGCCGTGGCTGGCGTGCTGGCGCAGCTGGGCCGTGCCGGCGAGAAGCCGACGCCGCCGTGGAACATCCTGGCCGACTTTGCCGGCGGCGGCCTCATGCTGGTTGTGGGCGTGCTGCTGGCACTCGTAGGCCGCCAGCAGTCGGGCCGCGGCCAGGTCGTCGAGGCCAGCATGGTGGACGGCGCCGCCTACCTGGCGTCCTTCCCCCGCTTCGCCCTCAAGACGCCGCTCGGCGACCACGCCCGCGGCCAGAACATGCTCGACACCGGCTGCCCCTACTACGACACCTACGCCACGGCCGACGGCGGCTACATGGCCGTCGGCGCCATCGAGCCGCGCTTCTTCCAGATCCTCGTCGACAAGCTGCGCCTGCCCGCCGACGCCCGCTGGCCCCAGCGCCGCCACGACCGCTCCCAGTGGCCTGCCCTGCGCGACACTCTCGCCAACGCCTTCCGTGCCCAGCCCCGCGCCCACTGGGAGGCCGTCTTTGACGGCACCGACGCCTGCTGCACGCCCGTGCTCGAGTTTGCTGAGCTCGAGCGTGCGGCCGTCAGCGGCTCCTCCTCCTCCTCCCCCGCTTCCTACGAGGGCGACCTGCGTCCCGCCGTCGGCCTGCGCGACACCCCCCTGCGTGGCGTTGCCGATCTGCCCGGCCGCGGCTACGAGGGCCATGCCCTGCGCCCGGGCGAGGGTGGCGAGGCCGTGCTGCAGCGCTGGCACGGCTGGCGCAAAGGTGCTGACTTTGATGTGGCCGACGGCGGCCTTGTGCTCAAGGGAGCGGACAAGTCGCGGTTATAGGAGAGAATGAAAGAAGAAGAAAGAGGAAAGAAGAAAGAGGAAAGAAGAAGAAAGAAGAAAGAGGAAAGAAGAAGAAAGAAGAAAGAGGAAAGAAGAAGAAAGAGGAAAGAGGAAAGAAGAGAACAAAAAGATGGACAGGTCCCGGTTGAATGCTTACAGTTCAGCTCGAGTAAAGTGGTATCGATTCGATTAATCTTGTCACTACGTCTTATCTACTGCTCAAAACAGACAACGGCCAAACGCGTGATGGGAAAGAAAAGGGAACGGAAACGTAAAGAAAAGGGAGCTGAAGGGATGAGATGCGGCAGGACAGACAGACATCTCGTGCCTCTCCTCTCTACTGCACCTGCGAGACCACCTCGCTTGCCTTGGACAGGGCCTCGACCATCTGCTGGCACTCCTTCCTCCGCCGCACCGTGTAGTCGCTCTCCTTGAGCAGGTCGTCCAGCGTGTCCGTGCGGTACATGTTCTCGAGCAGCTCGCGCTGCATTTCGTCTTTTGTAAGTCTGCCTTGGTCAGCTCCCGTCATCCCCGGCCATTTCTCAGACACTAAACAACAACTTACTGCACTAGGTTCAGCATGATCGCCTTGGGCACCATGTCGATCATTGTGCGCTTGACAATGTTGTAGTAGGACTGGATGAGCAGTTCTGCGCGTGTTAGTGAAAACGAAACCATGGACCATCACGGCTCAAAACGTACTGATCACCTCCACCTCAATGATCTCGCGCTCCGACAGCGTGCCCGACGCCTTCAGCATGGCCGGCGGCGCCTCCATGGCGGCCGCCTTCTTCTTGTTCTTGGCCGCAAAGAAACTGCCGAAAAAGCCGCCCTCCTTGTCGCTGTCAACCAGTGTCGGGCTGGCCGCGCGCGCCGGCGTTGCTGCCGCCGGCAACGGCTTGCCCGTCTTGGGGTCCACCTGCACCGGCTTGGGCGGGTTGTGGCGCTCGTTGACAATCGCCATCGCGCGGTGCCCGTTGATAAAGTCGGGGTGCCCCGTGTTCACGTAGCACGCCTCCATGGCGACCAGGTCCCGCACCAGCTTGTTCGTCGGATCCAGCGCCTTCTTGAAAAAGCCAATCACGACCGCATGGATCTTCTCCTTGAGCTGCGGGTACCGCCGGAACAGCGGCTTGCCCAGCGACTGCGTCAGAATCCGCACCAGCTCGTCGTACACCAGCGAGATGCACTTGAGGCTCGGCTCCTCCAGCCGCTTGATCTGCTGCTTGACAATCAGCTCAAACGCAGTCGTGCCCACAAACAGCGCTGGCGACGAGCCCGACGCGTTGAACAGGATGGTGCGGATGTCCACGTCCTTGACCTGGTCAAAGGGGTCAATGGACTTGATGCCGTTCGAGTACAGCTCGTGGAAGACGAAGCTGATGCGTGCGCCGCCCGACAGCTCCGTACTCGACAGCTCCGTGTTGTTGCCATCCAGTACCGTGCGCCACTCGTTGGTGAACTCCGTGATGATGTTGAGCACAACATTTCCGCTGTTGCCCAGAATGGACGGGCCCAGGCTCTC
Organism: Ophiostoma angusticollis; assembly: GCA_019925545.1. NCBI lineage: Eukaryota > Fungi > Ascomycota > Sordariomycetes > Ophiostomatales > Ophiostomataceae > Ophiostoma > Ophiostoma angusticollis. The sequence goes on from JADHKL010000024.1 coordinate 147,008, forward strand.
GAGCTCGGTCGTGTACTTTTGCAGCGAGCCCGCGATGCGCGCCTTGATGTCGGGCAGCGTCTGCTTGATGTGCATCAGTAGGATCAGATTGAGCTTGCGCGCCAGGTACGGCGTGCCGCAGTAAGAGCTCTTGTTGCGGTACGCCTTGTGCGACTCGAAAAAGTTCTTCTCCGCCTCCAGGGCCATCTGGATGGGCTTCTTGTTGTCAATGTCGCGCTGGCCCCGGTTGACTACCGGCACGTAGCCGAGGCGCAGCGGGATGATGCGCCCGGCCAAAATGTCGACAACGTCCGTGCCCTCGTCCATCAGGTCGACCTTGGTCAGCACGCCAATGGTGCGCTGGCCCTCGGGGTCGACCTCGCGCGCCAGCTTCAGGCCGTCCGAGTTGGCCAGATCCTGGTTTGCCGCGGTGACGGCCAGAACGATGGCATTGGGCTTTTGGATGTACTTGAGCACCATGTCGCGGATCTGGCGCTCAATGTCGCGCGGTTGGTCGCCGACAGGCACCTTGGTCAGGCCGGGCAGATCGACGAGCGTCAGGTTGAGTACGTTGGGCGAGTAGACGCGCAGGTTGATGGGCGCCGGCGAGATGCCTGCATTGCGGCCCACCTTGGCCTCGGTCTCGCGGCTGATCTCATCGCGGATCTTGTTGAAGTCGTAGAACTTCTGGCCGGGAATGTGCAGGAACTCGCCCCATTCGTCGGCGTTGGCAGCCTTGTCGCCGAGCTTGCCACTGGCAACCTCATCCTTATTGACGCCGTTGGTCTGGCCTGCTGGGCGGTTGATGAGCTGGAGCAAGAGCGGCCGCCGTGTGACGATTCCGGAGCCACGAGGAAGGCTGGAGGTCAGCGTGTGAAGGGGGAGGAGGGAGGAGGGGGAGGAGAAAAATACGAAGAATGATAGAGAAAGAGACGAGAAACTCACAAATCACGCCCGACAATGTTCTCAAGCACGGAACTCTTTCCGCTCGACTGGCTGCCAACGACCACAATCTGGGGAAGGTCGATGGGGTTGTTGACGTTGATGGTGACGAAGACGTCCTGCAGTTTGTTGACAAGTCTAGGTAGGGGTTAGCAGGCCTTCTTCGACTATGGAAACCAGACAGCGCGAGAACCAACAAACGCACTGGATCAGCGCCGGGTCAGAGATGCCACCCGGCGTGGCGAGGCTCGTCCCCGACATGGTCAGCTTGCTCGCAAAGGACGCGGCAAGGGGAGACAGGGGAGAATGAGAGAAAGGGGAGTCGGCGAGAGCGGGCGACGACGGCGGCAAGCGACAAAAGATAGGACAGGCAGGACGGTAGCGGTTGCTGATGCCGGTGCCAATACCAGCGCCGATGCGGGACGTATCAAGGGCCAATAGACTGACGTTGCGACTGGACGAGGCGACGAGGCGACGGGTTCAAAAAGGAGTCCGACAAGGAGCAGCAGAGCGGCCGAAGAAGCGCAGGCGGAGAAAGCAGACACCCAAAAAAAGATGGAAGAGAAACACTCCCAACGCAGATATGGGAGAAGCTGATGAGAGCAGACGGAGCAGACGAAGCAAACGGCGCCGTTGGGAGTAAAGAGAGTGGTGGGTGGGAGAGGGAGAGAATCGGTCGTAACGTTCGTCTTCGAGGTTCGTTGAGGATCGGAAACGGTGATGCCTAGCCAGGCTGTGCGTATCAACTGGGGGGCAACCATAAATTGGGCTCCAGTGGCTTTTCCGCTGTGGCTTGGCTGTTTGAGATTAGGTGGGATCATGTGACTGTGGGGTTGGGTTTTGCCGCTTAACACCGCCTTGATCTTCGCCGCTGACGCAGCTTCAGCAGGCATCAATCAGCGTGACGGTTGACCGTCAGTGACCAGTGCTGATCGTTTGCTCTTGTCTTTTGTCTGTGTAACTACCAACCTACCGTGGCACAAAGCGCTTTCACCCAGAATAATCTCTAGACAACAGCCAAGATGCATGCAGTGGGATTCGGAATAAGGTGGAAACAAAACCCTCGTAAGCATGTGCAAAGACGAAAAATACAAGCCGACATGTCCCAGTATCCAGATAAGTGCTCCTCGAGTCCTCGTAATGTAAAACAAAAATGAACGTATAATAGATACAAACAGGGGGTTGGGATAATAGACAGGTTGAAAACACAGTCGCAGCGACGCCAGAGTCGCCTCTAATGAAGAGTGAAAATGGAAGAGACGTCTTCGGTAAAGGAAAGAGTAAAAAAACGCCCTCAAGCAGACGAGCAGACGCTGTGCAGTCGTCTAGAATGGTCCGAGGAGAAGGTCGTTTAGCACACCAGTCTCCTAGCCGGGCGTGTCCCATCCGTTTGGTGCGCGACCAGCGACGTGGACGCCGTTAAAGCCTGATACGTCCTGGTCTCGCAGACGGACGCGTTCACTGTTTGACCATCTAGACTGCGTTAGTGGGAGAAGAAAGAGAACGGAAAAGGGGCGCAAACGCACATCTTGATCTTGCTGTCGTCGCCGCAGCTCGCAAACAGACATGGGTCGGTCGGGCTCCAGCTCACAGCATTGCACCGCGGCTTGTGGCCTTCCAGCTTGAATAGGTGGATGCCAATGTTCTTGTGCCAGATGTTGATGGTGCCGTCTGGGAACGTTAGCAAGTGCAATGCCCAAAGCAAGCAAAGCATCCCCCTCACTCACCTTCACTGCCGCTCACGACAAAGCTCTCGTCGGCACCGCCAAAAGTGCTGCGGATAATGCAATCCCCGCCGGTGGCCCCAACATACTTTCGCACGGGGCCGCCCCGCGCCCGCAGGCTGTACAGATGCACCTCGCCGTCTTGCCGGTTGACCAGCAGATAGCTCGAGTCCTGGCTGATGGCCACCGAGACCGCCCGGCTGTCCAGCTCGATCTCATACGCAAGCTCCCGTGTCATGTAGTTGTACACGTGCACGTGCTTCACGTCGTCCATCGCCACCAGCCACTGCCCGTTGGCCGACAGCGCCAGGTCCTCGGTGCGGTGCCGTTTCGTCCACGTGTATATGTGCTCGCCGCGTAGCGTCCACTGGCACAGCGCCCGTTCCTTGTCAAACGACCCCAACAGCACCGAAAGCCCGTCGTTGGCCCAGACGCAGCAGCTGACCGGTTCTGCCAGCTTGTCAAAGAGGCACAGCAGCAGACCCGTCTGCGTGTCCCAGATCCGCGCGTGCCCATCGCGTCCGCACGAAACCAACATCGTGTCATCGGGGCTCCATACAACGTTGCCGGCTCCTTTCTCCAGACGGTCCGGCTTGTCCTGCTTCCCGTGCCCGTCCAGCCGCATCACCATCTTGAACGACGCCACGTCCCAGATGATCACGTAGTATCCGTTCCCACAGCTCGCCAGTCGCTTGCCGTCGTGCGAAAACTGCACCTGCCACACCTCGCCGGATTGGCTGTCCAGCTCGTGCAGCAGGTGTGAGGGGAAGTTTCTCTGGTCGCAGATGTGGTCTGTGTACAGCGACGGCGACGTGGCACTCGAGTGGTAGAGACAGGCTGCCACTTGGTAGTCCTTGACCTGCCCCAGGAGAACGGCAAGGCGGTGTTCGGGAAGCATCACCGACGGCGAGATAAACCGGGACAGGTCCGACAGAAGCTTCTGCCGCGACTGGCCAAAGGTGCCGTCCCATGCCGCCCGTTGCTTCAGGTCCTCCTCCGACTGGCACATAAGCAGGCTCGAAAGGAAGTGGAGCTTCTGTGTGTCCCGGTAAAGCGGCGTCAGCTCGTTCCGCAGCACCAGGAGGGCTTCGGCCGTCTCGTGCTGCTCGAGGTACTCGAGATACTTTTGCTGGCGGATGCCAAAACGCATGAGGTCCCGGTTCGCTTCGGGCATGAGCACAAGGCCGCTGGCAGTTTGTGGCCCTGATCCTGCCGCTGCTGTGCCAATGCTAGGAGCCAAGCTGTCGGAAGACGACGCGCCCGCCGCACCAGTCCCACCTGTCGCACCTGTCGCACTTGCTTCACCCGGCGTCTCCGACGGGCCCGCGCTGGCTGTGCTAGCCTCCTGGAGGAGTCGCTCCGCTTCCGGCCAGTCACCCCCGAGTATCGCACGACGGAACTCCGACACGGCCTGGCTATCAAGGGCAAAGCCGCTCGTTTGGATCACATTGTTGGCAGCCTCCGAGTAGCCCAAGTCCGACAGCGCCTGGATGAGGATCCGCGTTACTTCTTCTCGGTTGTGGCTAAAGTATGTGGTCGAGGGATCGTCTGGAGAGGGGCCGTTTTGTTGTCCTGATGCAACGGAAGCTTCTGGTTGACGAACAACCGCCTTATCCTTGCCGTTCTGATGAGGCGTGGAACCATTAGTGGTGCCCAAGGACGGGGACAAGATCTACAACGCGTTAATAGTGTTGCAGAGAGAGAGAGAAAGAGATAGAGAAATGGAAAGACATGAACATGACCCACCTGTCCGTCATTGCTGGCCAACATGCTGTCGATCCGCGCACGCTTCACGCGCGGGGCAGAGAGGCGGTTCTGACTGCTGCTGGCAGGACCACTCCAGTTGTCGTTATTTTCGTCGTCGTTGCCGTCGCCGTTCTCTTCCTCCTCCCCTTCGTCTTCGTCAACCTCTGCTTGCTCTTCGCGTTCAGCAGTCGGCTCTGCCTCGTCGCCCTCCTCGGCTTCGTCGTCGGTGTTCGCAGAACGTTGGCGTCTCCCGAGAATCTGGACGGGTGGGAGAAGCTGGTTTATGCGAGCGACGCGAGCAGAGCGGAGCGCGCGTCGTCTTTGTCGGGTGGCGGCTACCGATGGTCCCGAGGCTGGCTGCGGTGGTTGTGCTGGTTGTGCTGGCGGTGGTGCGGGGAGCGGGGAAGTGCCGGGACCGGCGGCACTGTTTGCAGACTGGGAAGGGGGCAAGGACGATATGGTTGGTGATGGGGGGAGGGGGGCAGTGGAACGGGAGGGGGTTGAGTCGGCCACCGCGTCGACTGTCAAGGGCTGCGGAGAGGAGCGAAATGCCTCTCCGCAGGAGAGAAGGGGAAAGGGGGGGATTGGGGGGGATGGAGAGGATGGTACGGATGGCGTGTTTATGGACTGGGAACAAACGAAAAACTTTGTTTCTCCAGAAGTTCGAACGAAGGCTGTGTGAGTCAGCTGTTGATGATGCAAGGGCGAAACCTCGCTTTGTTCGTCTCGGTTCCTGTCTTGGTGACCGTCTTTGGGGGCCGTGGACTGTTAGAGTCGGGGTCGACGGACTGGCAGGCGTCGTGGGGATGAAGTCGGATTGACCGTTACAGGACGGGCATGGGAAAACAAAGTGAGATGTCCTTGTGTTGATGTCGTTGTCCTCGTTGTCCTCGGCGTTGGCCTCGGCGTTGGCATCAAACGGTTGGCTGCGGAATCAAGCTCTCGTCGAGGATGCCGTCATCTAGCGCTCAGAGACTCTTTGTCGAGCGACAAGTGAGTGACGTGGTTTCCCTTGGTATGGTTTAGCGGACGTTTCCTTGTGCGTCGATCGGTGTGCTGAAGAAAGAAGATGGTTGTTTTGCTCTTCGGTTCGGCTCGCTCGTCTTTCTCGTCGTTTTAGACGTCTCGTGGCTGGGAGACGGCAAAAGGAAGTGACGAGGGAAAGTGGGAAAGCTGGTGCTGTGGAAGGCGGAGTAGACAGCAGCCTATGCTTTATTAGGACGGGCGGTCAGGCATGCCTTCGGGCTGTTATCGCCCTAGAGCCGGTAGGATACCAACCGATAGCGATAGCGGTTTAGTGGGATGTTTGCGGAAAGGGCGGTCTCTGCTCCGTATTCCGAGCATCATTCCAGATTCCAGCATAGGCGACCCAGTCCGGACCAGGATCTCCAAATTCATCTTTCTCATATCGTTGCAAACTAATAGACCACAGCTCATCGATGGCAAGCTTTAGGACAAAATTGACGCTCTATATATCAAGCGGCTCATGACCTTCCCAACCATCAGAGCTACAAGCATATGCAGGTGATGTGTTGTTACTGGATCACCACAAAGGTGAGCGCGTGGACAATGCCAACCTGTTGAGCACGCACAGCTTTACCCCGGCGCAACACAGTCAGGCACAGCACACGGCAGGGCCGGTACAGGCAGGCATGCCTTGTTGTTACTAGGCCGCGCTTTAAAAGTCACGAGGTACCACGCATAGTCCGTACCTAGTCTCATTGCTTTCTCTTTGATTTCACTCATCTTGAGGGCAAGGTATTAGAATGGGTTTCGACACACACAAATGTCTCATCACAGTAGATTCTCCTCCAGTACTTTAGCTCTCCGCGGGATATCAAACAGATGCCTCCCACTCATCAAGTTCGTGACAACAGGTGGGAAGTAGAGAAAACCAGAAACGGCTGCATCGCTTGCCAACCTAGAACAAATAACCAAAAAAGCTAGACAATAATACAAGAGGTATCAAAAGGAAAGAGGAGAGAAGAAGAGAAGAGGGAGACTGGCCATATCTCAAAAAAAAGAAGCCAGAAATGCGTTGCTCCGCATTCACAGAAAGCCGCCGTCCGTGCCGAGCATGCTCACGCTGCCACGCCACCCACAGCGCTCGGGTGCCGCCGGCGGAGGCGGTGGCACATGTGTCAGCGCTGGCCTCGAGGAAGCCGAGCTGCTGCGTTGGTGGGCAGGCATATTAAAGCCGCTGTTACCATTCGTAATGGTGATTGTGCTCCCGACCGAGGTTGCTACCGGCGGCATCTCGGCATCCTGCGTGGGACTGCTGGCGTTTCCGCTGTTGTTGTTCACTAACAATAGGCTGCTCGTGCTGCTGCTCAGGCGCCTGGTGAACTCGGTGAAGCTTAGGCGTTTGATGCTCGACGTCGACAGCCGCTTGTCGATTGCGAGACCCGGTGACGACGACGACGACGATCCTGTTTCGGTTGAGACGGCGGTCGCCGCCTTTAATGCCTCGACCTTGTGAAATTTCGACGAGCGCGGTAGTGGTGGCGGTGGAGTTGTAGAGGTTGGAGAGACAGAGGAGACTGGTTGACGGCTACCCGTGGCCAGATTGCGAACATTCAGAGCTGCGAGCTGCGGTTGGCTGTGCGTCCGCTGAGAGATTGCTGGCCGGTCTCGTGCGTAGCCTGTGTGTGGTCGAGAAGGCTGTGGCTGCAGCTGCGGCTGCGCCTGCTGTTGCTGGCGTTGCTTTGTGCGCTGCGAGTCCCGCTCATTGTCTCGGCCGTTGCGGCCGGCAATGAAATCAAGGGCGCGGAGCGCATTGGGGGCAATGTTGACGCCCAGGTCCAACTCGCCGTTCGGTGAGAAACTCGAGCTGTTTGCCCTTCGTCCAACTGGTCGGGGACGAGAATCACAGCTAGAAAGATCATCGTCTCCGCTATGGATGCTGTCGCTTGCACGCCTGGGATCAACGCTGCGCCCAAAAGCATTGCCACTGTCCCTGGCGGAGTCATCTGAATCATCTGAACCGTCGTCGCCGCTTCCATCATCATCGTCGTCGTCACCTTCGTCGTCATCATCGTCATCGTCAAAGTCCCAACCACTTTTCGGCTGAGTCCTGGAACCGCCCACAACAACAGTGGTGGCACTCCGCCTGATATCGGAAGACGAAACAGCGTGCTTGGTCCTTTCCCGGTTCTCACTTTTACTCATCAAAGCCTCAAAGCGTGCTAGCGAGCTAAGCTTCTCTTCTCCGGGGAGACTGCGATCGTATCCGGGAATGAAGCGCATCTGAAATGCACGGTCAAGAATCGTTTCCCGTGGCCCTGGCGGAGAGCTCGAGTCGACGAGTCCCGTTGCTGGTATTGCGTCTCCGCCGGAAATAGCTGTGGGCAGTGCTGCTTTCGGGCCACTGTTGTCGCGGCCACGGATCGAGGAGTTTAATGGCAAAGGCCGACCTTGTGCGGAACTCCAGCCTTCGAAGAGGTCGCCCTGGAACTCATTCACCGTAGTTGCGGGCGAAGGAAGGTCGGTGGGTCGGTTCTGGAAAAATGGCAGGGCAAAGTTACTGTTGTTATTGTTGCTGCTGCTGCTGCTGTAACCAGAGGCGGTGAGGTGCGGTGGCAGAATGGAACTTGTGTGGGAAAGATCGCTCCGACGAGATCGTAGACTTGGGCTATCTGAGAGCGTCTTGGGGCGGTCACGTTCGCGCTCTCTGCTTGAGTAGGTGTGACTTGTCTGGTTCGTCTGATTCGACGTCTTGTGAGTCAGGGTGCCCGGCCGGGTTCCGGACTGCTCAAGTGGCTCGCGGGACGGTTTAGGGGGTCCGAAAGGATTGATAAACGTCGGCGACACTGGTGTCACCGGGCCCAAAGGGCCACCTGGTCCCGCGTTCACAGCCGACGCAGACGTCATGGGCTGCCCAAGTTTAAGCTTCAGCGACTGGATGACATTACACCAGTCGCCGAGAACCTGCTGCTTTTGGTGACTGTCGTCGGCAGGGCGGAACCAGAGGGTAGTCGGCAATGTTTCTTTTGTTGATGTAAGGCCGGCAGTACGACTGGATCGTCGTTTCCGGAGCTTGTCCGTGACTGGGTCGGGTGAGATGCCAATGACCAGCGTGGGCAAGACAAGACCCTGTTTTCGGTGGGCGAGCATCTGTACTTGGCAGTCGGTGATGGAGCTGAGGGCATGTTGTTGGACGGGTTCCCAGTCGCCCTGCAAAATTAGGTCAGTATTCGCAATGGAATAGGTTGAGCGACAGCCAGAACAGCCAAAAGCGTCATACCTTGCTCTTGTAGACGGTGAGAAACATGTTCTCGGGCGATATGCTGGTCGGACTATGCGGCGTCGTAGCTCTGTGTGGTTGTGTCGGTTTTGTCTGCTGGGTTCGAGACGCGGAGATCGACGACTTGGACGATGCTGTCGAGGAGGATGTGTGGTCGGGGCCAAAGGCTGCCCGTTGCCGGTGCTGTCGGAGCCGCTGCTTGGCGTCGTTGGGATCTGCGATCACAACATAGCGAGGTTTCCATATGGCTCGGCCGATGATTGTCCCCCGGTCTGGGGGGACGTACAAAATGCCCTCCATGGGGGCGTCGGGGAGAAGAGCAAGAAGAAGGGGGAAACTTGGGTATCTCGAGAAGGAAAGCTTTGAGGAAGATCGGTTATGTCGATATCATGGTTGCTAGGTGAAGCAGAAGCAGACGCCGGACGTGGGAGAGAAGTAGTAGACGGGGCAACAGAGGCCAGCCAAAAAAAAGTTGGGCGTTCGAGACGAGAGGTGACGAGCAGTCAGTCACCTAGAGGGAGGAGATCAGCAGTTGGGAGGAGATGATGGCGAGACGGATGGTCGAACCGATCAGTGTCGCGTTGGTCTCCATTCGAGGGGAGGACGTCAAGGTCGCTCGATCAACATGACTCAAGAGGTAGGTGGAAGGGAAGGCGTCGATTTGTCGTGGAGAGCTGAGGCGAGACGTGGAATGTAAAGATTTCCAGAAGGACAGAAAGAGCGCCGCTTGAGACTCTGCGACTCGCTTGAATTGGTGCAAGTTGATTGACGGGACGAGCTGTGCGGGTAGCCGCGGAGACGAATGGTGTTGCAAGAAAACTTTGGCACTCGCAAGTCCCAGGAGATTGCGTTGCAGCAGGACGTGCGTATACGCAGGACGAGACGGAGCACGGGATGGAATACAGAGAAAGGAAGAAAAGGTTCGAGACCAGAGAGATTGGAAAAGAAAATCCGCGCCAGAAAAGCAAAAAAGCACAGACCTTCGTTTACGGAGCACTTGTATCTTACAGACAAGGGTTGGCAGGTGCGACCGGCCTCGCGCCAACCGACGTCCAGAAAAGCCAGCATATCGCTGTTGGTGGACGGGCAGAAAAGAGGCAGAAATAGAAACCTGTCTGTCCAAGAGCCAGAGATACACATGAGGCAGAGGCAGAACAAACAGCAAATGGACACGAATGATGGCGGAGTGTGACGACAAAAAGTACATGTACAAGGACCTCGACGAGAATGCTAATGACGATCGCTCCGGACCGCAAACACCGGCCATGCCTCCGCCGTCTTAGTGAGGAAGCCCCTAAAGAAAAGTGCCCTGAAGGACAGCTGGTGAATCGTCTCCTTGTCTGGTGGCCTCCCACTAAGGCCGATCCGGCTGCACTACCGCTAGAGTTGGAGCGAAAGAGGAGCCAACTCTTGAAGCCCCTTGAATGGCGAATTTCTGGAGTCGATACGATATCGTAATGCCTCAGCGTCGTTATGGATGATTTGGACATCCCTTTTTCGACATTAGTCGACATACGGAGCTAAATGGTACGTACGGAGTAAGACTGGCGGAACTAGTTACGATACACCGCAACTGTCTCTCCCCACACCGAGTGTGCTCCGTACGGCGTAAGGGAGTGAGGATAGGGTGTGATCGGCAGGTGGGAGACACGGGGGATGGCCGTCTAGCGAAGGGAAGGGGGAGGTGGCAGATTGCCAAGAGTTGGCGGCATCGATGAGAAGAGGGGGGATGGCAAATGCCGGCCGCCTTTAATGGGGCCAGTTTTGCTGCAACATTGCGAAGATGGAAGCATAATCCACCAGCGTTTCAGGGGCAGTCTGGAAGCAGATTCTGAGCAGTACATGTACGGAGAGACTTCTGTCCTCTGGCAAGAGATCCCTGGCGGGCTTGAGAGAGTCGAGATAAGGAAAACACATCGTCAAGACTAGACAGTCGGCACTCTCAAATGAGGTATTCAACTCCGTTGCAGGGGGGTAGAATGCGGACTAGTCTGCGGGAGAAGCAGAAGAAGCTACTCTGCCACGGCAAGCTCGCTTCCAAGCTGCAAGGCGAGACAACACAACGGCCTACCATGGTCCGAAAAAGACCCGCATTGCTGGTCGACGTGCAAATCAGAAAGTTGACCAGGGACTCATGCTGTTTGCGAGAAATCAAAGGTGGACCGGGGTGAAGCTCGGCCCCAGAGGCTTGGGAAAAGGGGTCGCCATCGACCTCTCACCACCAACCGTACATGTACATGTACATGTTTGAGTCTGATATTTGGCCACGAGGGGAAAGGGGAAGACAGGCAGAACGTGGCGTCCAGGGAAAAGCAAGGGAGGGCAGGGAGGATGGGACTGTTCGTCACCGGGATTGCATTACGAAATAAATGGCGTCGTCCATCATAACAGCCACACTATGACTTTTCTTTGACCTGGAATGGTCGGACGGGAGATCACCTCTTTGCAAGAATCCTGGCCACGCGCAAGATTGCGACATGACACGTTCTCACGATGCTTCACTCCTTGGCCCTCCGCCAACCCTTTGTCCTTTCGTTTCCACGCTTTCTCCTCCTCGTCACCTCCCTTTTACGGAGTATTATGCGCACGGTCTTTTCTCTTCTATCCTTCTCCTCCCTCGCTTCCCCCATAATAGAACAGGAGAAGAAAAGACTCCGCCAATATTATGAACACGTTTTTCCACTTCAAAAGGATATTCTTACCCTACCGTATCCCGCATCGTTGCTCTATTATGTGTCATGAACACAATGGATCACTGCGAGGCTCTTGCATCACTCTTTTCGAAACACAGCACCGTGTCTTTGCCGCCACTCGGCAGCGCCGGCACGGAGATCCCGTCCTCCACAACAAAGCTTGGCAAGGCAGAAACCTTCATCCAAAAACCCTACCCCGGAATACCTACGGAATACATGTACGGAATAGGAGTGATACACAGGCCACCAACAGGTCACAAAGACTACTATTCAGAGTGCTCCTTGGACACTCCATATTCACACGTTCGAGTAAACAAACGACGTACGTATGCCAGCCTGGCGTATTCATACGGAGAGGCCGTCAACCCGACAGCGATCGCCATCGCAGCAACGTGAAATACAGAAACTCCGACAAAATAAATTCGCCAACTGTACTCCGTAAGATCAGGTCTAGATGCCACACAAGCAATGCTTTTCTCCCCCCTTCTGCTTATGCCAGATATGGCGCCAACGCCGCCCTGGACTCCGGCTGCAGCCGCTTGTTAACGTATTGCGCAATCTGCCCGTGGCGCCGTCGGTCGGCGTCCTTGAAAAACGTGCCCACCCACTGCTGCACATTGTCCACCTCGGGAAAGTCGTCGCGCGGCCCGCGCCGGCATGTGTTCAGTGGTGTGTAGCCCACGCCAAAGCCAATGTCGTCCACGTCCGCCTCGTTCACCACGTCGTCGCCAACACCGCTCGTCACCTGTGGCGGGTTCTTGAGCAGGTCCAGCAAAAAGTTGCACGTCAGTCCCCAGCCCTTCTCGTACACGCTGGCAAAGCTCTTGCTGTCGCACAGCGTTTTCGTGTACGAAATCACGCCCAGCTTGCGGTCCACAGGCCGGGCCAACTGCCCCGTCGTCGGCAGAACAAAGTTCAGGTAGATCGGCTTGAACAGGTCCACCCCTGGGCTCAAATTGTTTGCGTGCAGCACAAAGTAGTCCGCCCCCAGCCCGTTCTCGACGCCCTTTGCCGATATCAGGTGGTAAAACCGCACGAACCGGATCTTGTATGAGTCCGACGGGTTCTTGTCCAGCTTCGTAAACAGCTTCCCCAGAATCGTGCTAAAGTACGCATCAAAAGAAGATCTGATCGGTTAGCTTCGATACCAGACAAAAATCAAGACGGCGAGAGAAATCAACATACGGTGGCAACGCTGTGACAACGCTCTCGAGAATGTCCAGTGCGTTCTGCTCCGTCTTCTTGCTGGCAAACAGACGCCCAAAGATCTCGAGCACTGCCAAAATCTGGTTCTCGGCCACAATCGCGTCCTTGACTTTGGGCAGAATCGCCGACAGGAAACGCGTGCACGCCGGCACGTTGCCTCTAGTTTCCCAGATCGTGTTGCTCAGGAGCACTGGGATGAGTGTCTTGTAGTGATCCGGCAGAGCCTGCGTCGGGTTCGACTCGAGCAGAGCTGAGAAGATCTGGAACACGTAGGGAACAAATTCTTGCGCGTGTTAATAGACAAGACAATATAGAAGACAGGGAAAGATGCAATGCGTACCAGACACGTCTTCCTTAAGAATGAAAGAAAATGGCTCCCACAGGGTGGCCTCGAGCTTGTCGCCTAGAGCTGCCGAGCTGTGCCGGACGAGCGCACCAATCGCCTCGAAATGATAGTAGTAAAAGCGCGGGTTGCTGGGGTTTGCCTTGATCACGTTGGTGATGTTAATTAGGTGCGTGAGGATGCTGTCCACAATGGGCACCACCCCCTCCTTTATGACAATCAGAACGCGTAGGATGCACCGCATCAGAAACTCGTTTTCCTGCAGCTTCGCCGCCGCCGTGTCCTTCTCGACCAGGCTGAAAAGGTGGTTCAGGAGATCCTTGGCAAACGGCTCAATGTCCTCCCGCGAGAAGAGATGCACCCCCGCGTCGTTGGTCAGGAACAGCACGCGCTCCACTGCAATGGCTGCATACGTGTACACAACGTAGTTGCTCGAGGCCAGATTCTGGATCAGAGGCTGGAAGGCTGCTTGCCACTGCTCCTTGGTGAGCTGGCTCCGGAAGTTGTGTAGGTATTTGATCGCGTCGACCTTGGCAATCGGCTGCGTGTCTGCGTCGCCCAGCAGATCCGCCGCCACGTTCTTTTGGAAAAAGTCCACCACATTGACATACTGGTTGACCGTTTTCACGCCTTGTGCCGCCGTCACAGCACCCTTGGCAGCAATAGCCAGGAACAGGTAGATGGCCGTGTCCTTGGCTTTCCAGTCGGTCTTACCCTGTGTCAGGTAGTGGTCGATGTAGCGGAAGACCACCTGCGTTACCAGCATCTCGTACTTCTCGAGCAGCTTCCGCAAAAAGTCGGTCGCCGCACGCCGCCGTGAGTCGGTGTCGGAACCCTCGAGGTCGCGGCGGATAAACTCAATCGGCTCGTCCTCAAACATCTCAATGTCCGACTCGCGCAGCGTGACGTTGGGTAGGATGACGGCCTCGACAATCCGGCCAAGCGTGTCCTCCGCGTTAAAGTTGGCCGCGTGCCGTGCGGACGAGGCGACGGCCGTCAGGAACTGCAACGCCTTGCTGACAAGCAGATCGTAGCGCTTCTCCGGGCCTGTTGTCGACAGCACATTCCATACCGCGTGGATGAAGGGTTCCGTATGCGGGCCAAAGTCGTCATCGTACTTGGTCGTATACAGCTGCAGCGCCTCGCAAATGTCTGCCTTGACGTGTTCAACAGCTGTAGCCTCGTCATCGTCGTCGACCGCCAAAATTGGGTTGGCGTACGATAGATACTTCTGGAACAGGGCGGTGATGGATTGGAGGTTAGACTCGATGATGGGGGGGAGGTCCTGGCAGGACAGGTCGAAGAAAATCTTAACGAGCAGGCTCAGAGCTTCAAACCAGCTCTTGAGAGCCTCGGCATTGTCCTTGTTGCTGTCGATCTGCTGGTCGACGACGGTCAGCATCCGGACGAAGGGCTCGCCGAACCGCGACAGCACGTGGTTGATCTCCGTGAAGAGCTCGTTGGAGCGGAACAGCGGCCGCCATCGCACGAATATCGAGTGCGCAACCTCGAGCACACCATTTGTGACCTTGGGATCGGTGGCCGACAGGCGGCTGACGAGATCGTCGATCAGCGTGTCCCACCGCTCCCAAAAATCCGAGTCAGCGATGATGCTGATGGCCTCACCGAGCTGCGTCTGGATGCTCGGGGGCGACGAGATCATGAGCCCGACCAGCTCTTGCTTGATCATGACGACCTCATCCTGAGGCAGCTTGTAGGCGCCCTCCTCGTCGACATAGTTGAGGCGGATGAAGTTCTTGAAGCAGAGGGCGGCGGCCAGCCGAGTCTTGAGGGGTAACGCGTTCGAGGAGGCGATCTGGAGGAGAGAGAGGCAAAATTGTGGTTTCTTTTCTTCTTGCCGCAGGGCAGCTTCGGCTATAGCACAGGTTCGGGTCAGCAAGCACATCAGGGAGACTTAAAGACCCAGAGAGTCGCAAGAACAGGCGCAAACGAACCTTTTCTGTGCTGTTTCGGGTCGAGTGTAGAGTCCAGAAGCTGCACCAGGTGGCCGATCTGGACATTCATCTTGTCTGCTTAGGATGGATGCGAGAATACAAGGTGTGACGATGGCAAAAGCAGTTGTTTGGGGAGAGCAGTCGGGGAGACGATTGTTGCAAAAGAGTGTCTATTTTCTTGTAACTTTTTTCCAACAAAACAGTGGGAGCTTTGGCTGCCGTTGTCAGGGCGCCAACAGCGGGGTGCTTGGGTGGGTCATGTCACGTGACTATATCACAACTAAATAACGGGCTTCACTGAGGGAAAGCCGAAATACGAGATTTGTTCTGGGAGCACTTGGGACGTAAAGGCACGCACAGCGAGAGAAATGTGCTCATTGTCTGAAAGATGAGCACGGAGAGCTAGGCCGAGACTTTGTACGGAAGGCGTCATGCGTGGACCCTAACTGATGGTGGCCGTTCTTGACGGAGTCCTTGTCAAGTGTCAGCAACTGACGGAAAAGTGGGGAAACGGTCCTCTGCCAACTGCTATCTCTTGTCTCTTGCGTCAAGATATCGTATCCCGACAGCCTTTTTGATCCCGCCCAGGTGCAGACCATCGACCGCCCGCAACACAGCGACCTATGCAAACACGACGCACAAGCGTGTGCTCCGAAACTGCCTCGAACGCAGCACGTCGATTCTCGAGAGTTCAAAAGGCGATCCCGACCCGTCAGCCTCGTCGAACTGCTCCTCGTCTTCGGTCTTGACCAGCAGAACAGCCCCTCTCCTCCCCCATCCTCTCACCCCTGGTGACACACCCCCGCGTGGCCCTCGATAAGCTTCTTAGGGGACTCCTGGACACCCCATCTGCACCTGCTGCTCACGGGGACAACGCCAGTAGCCCAAACGGGCAACACGCATTCAAGTCCCCTGCCTCACCTTTCCGAACCGCCTGGTGGGTTCCACAGGCTGCTGATTGCTCTTGGGGAACCGTTTCTGGAGAACCGTCAACTTTTCTGGTCACTTCACGGTCTTGTGGCGCACCGTACAACACCAGATCACGATCGCCACCCCCGGAACAACGCAAAGGGACAAGGGAAGACATGAGAAGCGAGCGTTTGGCCAGGTGAACCTCCACGGCCTTTGCACGACGAAGACGGCGACGACGACACGCTTGTCTTTGCTAATGAACGCCCACCTTGCACGCCCGCAACAGCCAAGTTGATGGGTGTCCACTGAGCTTGGTGGCCTGCCGACCGTCTCACCCTGTGCTTCCCCCGTTTATGTCACGACCAGCTCCACAAGTACGTCACGTTTGTCATTGTTTTTATTGTGTTGCGTCTTGCATCTTCATCTTGCGTCGTGCGTTTGCGTCCTACCCCTTCAAACACCGTCTGCATAGCTCGCAGCTCCGGAGCTGCTCACCTGAGGCTCTCCGAGCAAAAAGGCGAAGCAGGTACTTTTCAAGCCACAGTCGAAGCGAGGCGGGGGCCCTGCTGGTTCGTTTTCGTTTCCTTGTTTCCTCGAGGGGCAAGCTACCACCCGGAATCCTACCTCCCTGTTGTGCAAGCTCGAGTGGGTGTGTCGGGCCGTCGAAGAGGCTGCCAGACCACCCTCCATTTCAGCTCCGGGACTTTCGCCTTTCTGTTGCTTGAGTGGCTCCTTTTGTCATCGGCTGTGACAGGTCCATTTTCTATTTTTTTTCTTGCTTCCCTCCTCGAAAATTGTCCTCTTCGTCTCGTTCTTTTCTTTCGTCTGCTTCGTCTGCCACTCGTCTGCTTCAGTCTCTTCCCCTTATTCGGAGCTTCTCTGCCGGACATCCCTGGAACTACAAGCATGCATCTTACCATCTTGCTAACATGCTTCGTCGGTTAGTTTCGCTGGGCCAGCAGGCCTCAGTGCGTGACCAAGACTCGATGCCACCCACATCCAACGATGGCGGCCGATCCTCTGACAACAAGGCGCAGAGCGGCCTGGCCAGTGTCTTCAAGGGCCTGACCGGCCATAAGTTGACAAAAGCGCCTCCCGCTGGGTCTGGCCAACCCACGGCAACGCCTCGTCTCTCTTCTGTTTTCCTAGACACCCCCTTGGCGGCCGCAGCCATGATGTCCTCGTCCTCCGTTGCTTCGAATCCAGCTTCCGAACCCACCGATGCCGAGTCTACACCCAACCGGATGAGCTTTGCCGGTTATCTCGAGCTGTTGAGAGGCGGGAACCCTGACGAGAGGGCCTCTGCAGCTTGCTCGCTACGCCTTATAATATCAGAGTCCCCCATTGACTCCGTCTTTGACGTGTGGGACGCTGCCAAAGACCTGATTGTCCAGGAGACCGCAGAGGTCGCCCGCCATGCCGGCTGGGAACTGCTCGCCGAGTGCGCCAAACATGGCTCGGCCACCATCCTTGAGCGCAGGGAGTATTTTCAAACGATTACGGCACCAGCCGATCCTAGCGACTTTCGCCTGCAGCTCTCAGCTCTTGTAGAGTTGACAAATAACGGGCGCGACCTCTCTGGCTTCGAGTACGACGTCTTCCCACTCCTGACCAGGTGGTTCCAGACCGCCTACATGGCGACCAAGCCGAAGAAGCCCTTCCCCGCCGCACAGAATAGTGCTGGGAATGGTGCTGGGAACAGTGCTGGGAGCAATTCTGGCAGAGTTGGCCGGGCTCGCGTTGTGCAAAGCAACGAAGAGCGGGTTGGACTGTCCCTGCTGTTCTCTTTCACCGTTGATGTCATCAAGTACAGCTGCAAGGTTGCTGGCAAAGGTGTCATGGAGGAGCTGCTCGACGCAATCCTGGATATCGCCATGAACACCAGCTCCGAGGACGACCTGGCCAACTGCAGCATGGTCATCAACACGTGCGTGATTGCCGGAGCCATGCCGACCAGGAGTCTCCAGCGCTGTGTCAAAGTTCTCAGCTCCATCTATTGCCTGGTAACGAAACTTCATAAGACGACCTGGCCGATTCTCGGAAACATATTCAGATCTCACCACGGTTTACATACCATCCGCATTCTGCTCGACACCCTGCGAAACTACACCGCCGAAGACGTCGACGATAAGGACGCCGCTCGTGAGGTACGCGGTGCTCTCGCGGTTCTGTCGAAGCTTGCTCGGAAATCCAGCACGACCGAGTATCCTGCCGTTCCCTACACACTTCTTGTCGACGGCCTTGGGAACCTGGCAAGTCTGGTTCAATCGCCACGGCTCGTTGCCACGATCCTGCATCTCATCAACCAGCTGTTCGAATGCGCAGACGGCGTGGTTAGCCCTCTCGTCCTGGACGAAGACTGGGCATCTCTACTGAGCGTCGCCACAGTGTGTGCCAAGAAAAGCCGATCGTTGCAACCCGTGGACGGAACGGCGGCAAGGCAGCCTGCAGGTGACTCGAAAGAGTCATCGCAGGATGCAATTGATCGCGAGGCGACAGCACTCACGGCAAGAATCGAGCTCCTGCTGCATGGCCTGTTGAACGAGCGGCCCGGATACACACAGCGCAACAGCTGCATCAGTTTTCTAGCCGACGTCCACCACATTCTCCCGGATACTGGCGCAGAATTGGTGCTGGAGTACTTCAACGAGTTTCGCTGCTGCTTCCCGTCGGATCCTCGTTGGGATGCAAACCTGCGTCTCGTTCTGGACGCCTTCTATGCACACCAGGAGCGCTCGCCCGTCATCCGGCTGCATGCTTTGCAAACGGCCATTGATGTGCAAAACGTCCTCGAGCTTGTTGATGGGGTCATGGACGCTCCCGGCGCCGTGGAAGATCTGGCTCGTCGCATTCTTTCTCGTGTGGGTGACGAACGCGATACTGTGCTTTTGCACCACGCCGTCTCCTTTGCCGTTTCCATTGCTGCCACGGTCAACACTACCCTCTTCGAATATCTCTTGGACGCGCTCGCATCGGTCATCAAAAACGACGAGCGCCGGCAGCCACTCGCTCTCGCTCCGTCAGAGTCGATCCCGACCTCACCACTCAACCCTGGCGATCGGCCGGACGCATTCATCGACCAGAGCACGTCCAACATTGCAGCTCGTGGCTACGTTCAAATATTCATGAATACGATAAACACGGACGCCACCAAGGCAACCAAGGCATTTGAGGCTTTGGTGGGCCTCGCCAGGGACAAGCGTTGTCCCGTCGATGCTCGGCTGTCAGCGTTGAAACTTCTATTTCGCTTACGTGCCGACTGGGCCAACCGCATCTTCATTGTATCCAACACCGAATCGGACGGGCTCGCCGCAGTGCTTTTTAGGACAGAGGCTTCGCTAGAGCAGAAGATGGCCGATGAGGTGACACAGGATATTCTATTGAAGCAGGCAAGGAACGAGCCCCAAAACGCATCGTCTTTGCCACAGCACCAGAACCCGACGCGAGTGACACGAGCCATCTCCTTTGGTCAGGGCACACCTCAAGACCGGGGCGGCGTTCCCAACCGGCAACAGGGCAGCGCAAGACAGCGGACCGTAGTGTCCCGCTACCGTCAGCTTTGGACTCTACCTGACCCTGAGGCATTGCCACAAGCACCTCTCACCAATGCGAGCACCGTGCTTTTCTCGCACAATTGGGAACTGGACGATACGGCGAAAATCGAGCACGAAAAGGCGACGAGTAACAGTGGCAACACACCGAGCGGCGCTCAGCTGGAGGCGGCACAGAACTCAAGCCAAAAGAAAACAGAACCGGCGCCGCTCATGCTCGTGCTCGACATGGCTGCGTGGATGGGTGTTGTCTTTGAGCTTTTTACGACTGGCGCCAACTGGGAGCTCTACAGCTTTGCCCTGGTACACCTGCCATCGCAGCTGAGCAACCATGCCGTGTGTCGGGGTGCAGTACCCGTGATCCTACGTATTCGAGCTGCCTTGTGCGACCAGATCCGGCTGAACATGTGGCAAGAACCACCGGCCGCAACAGGGCTTCGTCGGCCAGAAGTGCAGTCCTGTGTGCTACAGACGCTGACCATGATCCTGAGCTACCACGAGTATTTTCAGAAACAGGAAGGGGACGACCTGGTGCGCACGTTCATCACAGGCCTGACGGATAAGAACCCAATTGCCTGCGTGCACGCGTTATCGATCTGCTGCTACGAGCTGCCGCACGCGACGAGCAAGTCTCTGGTGACCATTCTGCACAAGATGTCTCAGATCATCACCCGCCCAGGTGTCGCAGTGCACATCCTGGAGCTGCTAGCGTGCCTCAGCCGGCTGCCGTGGCTGTACTCCAATTTCCGCGAAGACGAGTACCGCATTGCCTTTGGTGTTTGCTTCCGCTACTTGCAAGCAGTGAGGGACCGACGCATGTCCTCTCGTGTCGGTCACGGTATCGGTGAACAGGGTGCCTCGGCCAATGGCTACGGCAGCAGTGTCCTTGACTTGGAAGGGCCCAGCCAAATTGCTTCTCCGCAGCCAAACGCGTCCGAGGACCTGCCACAGTATGTGTATGCGCTGGCGTACCACGTGGTCACCTTCTGGTTTCTGGCCCTGCGCGTCAACGACCGAGCCAGCTATGTGTCATGGATTGCCAGCCGGCTCTTCATCGACAACGACGGGCGGCAGATCACCGACGAGCAGGCCCAGGTAACGCTGGACTTTATGCAGCGGGTCGCCTTCTCCGACGCAGAGGAGTCGACTCCCTCTGACGACGCTGATGAGGCAGCGAGCAATGGGACGGGCACAGAGGCTGCAGCAGCACGCCGGAACTGGGTGATTGGAAACAGCATTGTCACAATCCAGCCAGTGGCCGGGATGACTGGTTTTGCATCCGTGATCAAGCGGCAGCCATCGGGGACCTCGTACTACACGATCCGGGAGAAGCTGAAGCCGCCCCCTCCACACCAGACGCGTGGTCCCGCCGATTTCTCCGACGGCCTTTCGGGACCGCCGCACCACGGCCAAGCGTCCGACTCGCTTTTTCCCAGTCATCTGCTGGCCCAGCTGCTGGCTCCTCTTCCGCAGCACGTTGACTCGCCTCTTCGGCCGATTCCGTTACCCAACGACGACGCCGTCGAGCGGGCCTTGTGGGCGTTTGACCGGAACTCGACGGTGGATGGGCACAAGGTCGGCGTGATCTACATTGGCGAGGGCCAGACCGACGAGTCGGAAATTCTGGCCAATGTGTCGGGCAGCAGCGACTACGTTGAGTTCCTGAACGGACTGGGGACGCTGGTGCGGCTCAAAGGCGCCACGTTCAACACACAGGGGCTGGATCGCGAGTACGACACGGACGGAGAGTACACATTCTGCTGGCGCGACCGCGTGACGGAGATGGTGTTCCACGTGACGACGC
Source organism: Ophiostoma angusticollis (assembly GCA_019925545.1). Classification (NCBI taxonomy): domain Eukaryota; kingdom Fungi; phylum Ascomycota; class Sordariomycetes; order Ophiostomatales; family Ophiostomataceae; genus Ophiostoma; species Ophiostoma angusticollis. The sequence continues at coordinate 168,106 of JADHKL010000024.1, forward strand.
AGATGCCGACGGACCGGGAGCGCGACCCCATCTGCATCAACAAGAAGCGGCACATTGGAAACGACTACGTGAACATTATCTTCAACGACTCGGGCCTGCCGTTCCGCTTCGACACGTTCCCGTCCGAGTTCAACTACGTCAACATTGTGATCACGCCCGAGTCGCGGGCGTCGTTTGTGGCCCGACGCGAGCTGTCGCTGCAGAAGCAGCGCGAAGACGAGCGCGAGGCGCTGGTGCGCGACGCGCCGGTCGACCAGGAGCAGCCGCAGGCACCACCACCGAAGCAAAAGAAGAGAGCCATGCCGTTCTACAAGGTGCAGGTCATGAGCAAGCCCGGCTTCCCCGAGATCTCGCCGTCGGCGCGGACCAAAATCATCAGCCTCAAGGCACTCCCCGACTTTATCCGCCTTCTGGCGCTCAACGCGTCCGTCTTCTCGCTGGTGTGGGCCAACCGGCAAGGCGGCGATCACATCTCGTCGTGGCGCAACCGGCTGCGGCAGATCTATCGGCTGCGCGAGCGCTATGGCACCGTGGCGGCGCCGCCATCCATTGCACCATCGCCGCCTCCGGCCGCAATAGCATCGGCCGGAGGCGCTGGCGGCGGCGGTGCGGTTGGTGGTGGCGGCGGTACGGGCCATGCTGGCCATGCGGGTGGTCCGAGCCTCGGCGGCGGCGGAGGTGGCGGGAGCACGGAACACCTTTCGCGGCCCAGTGTAGGCGCGATGCGGGACAGCTTCAACAGCCTGCGGCGGTCGTCGATGGCGACGTTTTTCACCGTGGCCAGCGACAGCACGACGACGACGACCGGCAACAACAACAGCAGCAGCAACAGCAACCTCAACCACCGGTCGTCGGTGCATTCGTCGACGACGACGATGACGGGCGCGACGACAGCATCCGACACCAATACGGACGCGGCGACGGTGGACGGCGGGGGGACGGAGTGGGTAGAGTCGCTAGACTTTTCTCGCTGGACGTGAGTAGATGCGCAGACGGTATCAGTGCATGTTGGACGCTCGGCATTTCTTTTTGCGTTTTCTCTAGGCTTGTTATGTTGACCAAAAAGGTGACGGGACAAAAGGTGATTTTTCATATTGTTTTTCTGGTGTTATGTCTACCCAGGGCGAGTATATACCACAAAATGTCTGATTTTCGAGGAATAAAAAACAGAATGACAACTGGCGGCATTTATTTCTTCTGGACGAACCTGCTGCGATTCAGACGAGAGCTTCAGGAAGCCGGGGACTTTTGATCAGCGGGCCGTACCAAGCTAGAAGTAAGCCTCCGCTGGTAGGTGTATCCTCAAAGGACGGCCTTTTCATAGATTAAGGGAAAGACGCAACACCACCGGGTAAAAAACAAGCATTTGGGGGCCAAAAACTAACGTCAGCGGCGGCTCCTCACTCATGGCCGGGGATAAAAGTGAAGGAGAAAGTGAGAAGAAGAGGGAGAAGGAGAGGGAGGGGCGCGAGGGTGACATGTCTTTTCCGCGGGGACCAGAGTATTTGATTTTTTTGTTATTGGTCGCTTGGCAGGCGGCCGGCCTGTTCATTTGATGCCTAGCTCAACCCGTCCCGTGTCGCGGGACATCCGTATAATTCTCCTTTTCAAAGAGAACGATCACGGGAAACTCGGTTTTTTGGCCCCCACCTGTCCGGCCACTTCTCCCTTTGTTTACGCCCACAGTGTAATTTAATTGACTGCCACCCCCATCAACAGGAGGGCCATGCAGCCGCTCGGAATAATGGGACAGGTCTGTTTTCTCTTGCCCATCTACTGCTAGACAGCACCTTGTCTAATGCTCACAAGCCACAAGCAAAAGGGCACCTCGTGGTTTTTGGCCGGAGGCGGTTAATTGTGCGTGTACGACAAGTTACATGAAAGGGAGTACATCTGTGAAGCAGTGGAAAGCAGCTCGCCAAGGATTACCAAGATGCCACATCGCGTCGTATATTCTAGTGGTCGTCGTCTCGTCAAGATCTTTATCCTGCCTGCCGTTGACGAGAACAGGTTGTGGGACCAGTCGTGCTCTGTCCAGCCTGTGACTGTATCAATATGGCCCTATCAAGAAAAACCATCCATGCAGATTAGATTGCCTGTCCAAAATCAAAAATCTCATATTCAGCGCCAGCCAAAAATGCTCTCCAAGCCAGCCATTGCCAGGGCGAAAAGCCTTGCTGCTGCCTATTGTTGACGCAGTCGTAGACCGTCTAGCCTCTTTTTTGAAATGCGGCACGACTTTCGATGATAGAGAGGCCCCATGATGTCGCTGAGCACCGGCCTGGATAAAGCAACTGCCCCCGGCTGCACAGCGGACTAAAAAAAAACGGCAAGACTGCTTCTCTTATTTGCAGCCTGGCCTGCCGTCATCCTGCCTCTTAAGCTTCGCGCCAGACGTCTCTATATCGCGCCCATTCTCTGAAGCCTGACACGATGCAGGAAAAAGAAACGTGTTAGCCTCGAGCCATGGTAGCTGCAGCTGCAGCTGCTGGGAATGAACCTACCGGTAGACTGGAACCCATCATAGCCACCCCGGATGCCATCAAGAAACATCATTTGCATGCCATGCTCTTGCAGCGTTTGCACACAGTTGTTCAGCAAACGTAACATGACTGAATCTCTGCTGTGAGCCACGGATAGATGGTCGTCTGCGATCATGGAACGTTGTGAGTAGGATAGCACGAAGAAGAGACAAAACCGATTCGCGACGTACCTGTTATGCAAATACACGCGACTCCACCCACTTCGTCCGATATTGTGCGTGCCCACGGTAAGTCTTCCGCGACACGGCTTGCTTCCCTGGGTATGTACATGAGCGCCGTAGCAACAATGACGGGCCCCTCAAGGCAGAGAAGAATGTCGTTGGTGTTCGTGGAGCCTGCGAGCTGGCTGTATTGGTCGAACCAGCCAACGTTGCCCTTTCGAGCCGACTCACGCGCCACAAATTCCAAAACGCGGTCAAACTCTTCCATTACACAACGCCGGAACGTAAGCCCGCCGCTCGATAGACCGGCCGCTCGCCAGTCGTCAAGATAAAGGACCCAGTCGTACACCTCTTGCCCGCTTCCGGGTGCATTTGACGAGTCTATGCGCCATCCTCGATTCCTGAACCAGTCTTCTGCTATGGGGTCAAACAGCGGGCCGTACAAAAGACGAGGGAACGTGCTGCCAAGCTGCAGTCTCGACACCCTGTGCTGCGTCAACTGGCGCATGGCTCGGTCGTGCAGAGTTGTCCCGATACCACGGCAGCGGTGTGCTGGGTGCACGAGAATCATAGCGATGCAGCCGACCCACGAGTCGCTATTGTCGATGAACGTCGTGTATGTTGCGCAAAATCCGAGACATTCTCTTGTGTGCCGGTCTCGGACAACATAGTGCTTGGAATAGCCTGGCCGGTTCAGCAGCCGAAGTAAGCTAGCAACATCGAGATGGAACCGTTCAGGCAGACCCTGACACCAAAGTGCGTGGACGAACCGCGCATCTTGCATCACATCCCAATCGTCCACGAGCCAGGGTTGCGGTGCAGAAGGCTGCATAGTCATGGCTGTGGTTGCCCGCGCTGCCTGCGGCGAAAAAAGAAAGTTTGCGGTTTGCTCGAGGCTACTAGCAGAATAGTCTTCAGCCTCGACGAGCGTAGGGAACCGATCGTACAAAGGGCCAAGCTCACGCAAACCGCAGCACACAACGTCCACGAGTGGACACTCCGGGGCGATGGACCGCACTGTTTGTGACAGGGCCACTTGCGAAGGCTGGCCTGCGTAAGGAGGTCCCGTAATGACAAAGATAATCGCTTTTGCAAGCCTCAAGTGGCTCGCGTGGTACTGCGTGATGCCGTCGCGAACCAAGTAGGGAATATGCCGGACCCAAGGGTGGAATACGGCCAATGCCCTGCCAAGTGGCTCGAACGGGTCTTGGACCGGTCTGTTGGGGTGCGGAAACTCAATCGGTACCACAGTTGGGGTGAGAACGTAAAGAAGGTCTCCTTCGTTGAGGACCTTACTGAGAGGAAGGCAGTCTTGTGTGTCTTGGATAACAACAGCTCCGCTTCGTCTTGGGCCCTGTTGTTCAGGTAATTCCATTATTTAGAGAGCGTTGCTGGGCTGTTGTACGTGCATGTTCCCGTCCCGATTTGATCTTTGGACGTCCAGAGTACACGAGAGTGACCGACTGTTTCCCACTGCTAGTTTGTGGAGGATCCCTAGAAACATAGTCAGCGTCGAGACATCCAGTGCTGCTGCCTGGATACGCTGAGGTACCGCTAGGTGCATGGGGTACGTAGTGCAAGCCGAGATTCAATTGAGTGCGGTCTGGCGTGTTGCCAGCAAACAACTCGACACGATGCGGGCCCCGGCGATGAGAAGGGAAACGGGCAAAGCTCCATAGACGAAGGGGAGGAGTGGTTTTGACTTACGAATGGAGCTCGAGGCATCACTGGAGGTACTGGAAGCTTTGGTAAGGTTGCGTCTGTCCCGTACGCTCACGGCCCGGAAGGCAAGAGGCTGCGTGCCAGTTGGCGAAGAAAAATTGAGGAAAGAAAAGCGAGGTCGGTGGCTGACTTAAAGAGGTTACCGCTCTGGGATAGTAGGCAAGACCTAAGAATAAGAGTTGGCTCGAAGCGGCGCGGGTCGTGTGGGTAGGGGGGACGTGGTTTGGCCTGGCCGAACTGATGGTTCTCCAGAACCACAGGAAGGCGAAGAAGAAGAGGAAACCGGCCAGCGACACGTAGCTTGCGGAACCACGCAATCAAAGTCGAGGAGCGTACTAAATGTAAGAAGGCCGTACCAAGCTACCCAGTTCATTCAGCCGCGGTAGGGTCAGCGCTTGAAAGGAGGCGAGCACTGGTCAAACCCCCCTGACAACGGTCGAACGCTAAGGGGTGGGTGGGCTGCTGCTTACCATCTGCTCGCGATCTTTTTGGACCCCACGCTTGCCTCGCTCAAGCCGATGGTTGGCTTTCCTCCGCGCTGTTCGTCTGCGGTCAATACTAAAAAGAGCGACAAGAGCTTGGAGCACGATGACAAGACTTGAAGAGGGATCATGCCCTTTTCTATAGCCTCGTGTAGATAGCTTTCGCGCTATAGACAGTTCTCGAGACGCGTATTTGATGAACGTACAAATAAGCACTGGGTAACAACAAGCGGCCGCTGAAATCTTCTGGCGCGGCGCTTGTTTGCTGTTGATTTGGTGTCCTTGTTTGATGCTGGCCGAGCCTGCGCGTCCGGATCAACAACAACGCCAAGAACAAGAATAAGGACAAGAACAAGAACCTGAACAAAAACAAAAACAAAAACAAGAACAGGATCCTCCGTTGGCCAACAACAAAAAAGGCCGGGCGGAAAGTGAAGGCGGCCAGGCTCAAAGGTGAAAACAAACTAAGAGCATGCAATTGCGGCCACGCACCAGACCGCGTGTGGGCTCGTGAGAAGTGAACGAGCTGAGCTGGACCGCTAATGACGCAGGGCAGACTTGAATATGCGGTCAAGGAACATGAGGGGAAGGGCAGGGAGATGCGTGGGTGGAGACGAGGAGGAAGGAAAAACCAAAAGGATTTAGTAGAGGTAGGATGAGAGCCCAATGGCACCAACGATCGTGGTTGCTGGCGAGGGGGCCTGTCACGTCATGAAAACCGAAGCGAGGAGGAATAAACAACGCCGGTCGCAGACAAGGCCCGCGAGAAGCAGGCCAGACACGCAACCAAAACGTCGAAGGGTGTTTTGGTGCCTAGAGAGATGCGAGGCGGTCGAAAAAGCAGCGATGTGGGAAAAGAGAAAATGGGAGGACGTGGAGGGGGCGTACAGAAAGGTGGATGCAGCTCAAGTCGCGGCGCCACGTTGTCGTCGAGACGGTTGAGGAAGGAGCAGGAGGCAGTGCACACTCGGCGACAGAAGGCACGTCGATTGTTCTTTCCACCAGGGGTCTCAATTGTTTTCCCCCAAAGCGCTCAACTCAATCTGCATGCAATGACGGCGAGCTTCATAAGCATGCATGGAAACCAGGAATGCTTCTCCGAGCCCATCTGGCACGTAATTTTGTCTGGCTCGAGGCGTCTCGCGGTTGTTTCTGGTTGGGATGGCGCACAAGGCACTACCTAGGTATCTAACTGGAAGGAGCAAAGCGGTGACAGAGGGATTACTTCGTGCTGCCCGTTATCTCCCAGGGAAGGCGGCACAATGGCGGTTGCATCTTCTAACCTGGAGTGCCAGACGGCGAGGCAGGTGCGATCTGCTTTCTTACCAGGAACGCATAGATATAGGACAGTCAAACGGCATCCCCATCTCTTCCTCATTGTCACTCTTCTTTGCCCCAACAAATAGCGACGTAGCGCCGAGCGCTCGATGCGGGTTGACAGGGCGTCACAGCCGGTTTATTGGCTACGCACGTCGCAGCCAGGACAATGGCTGAAAGAGGCATGGCGAGGGTGACCGAAAGCCATGAGACGAGTCGTCACACACGCGCACCCGCAGACACTCCACACCGTCAGTTGTCACCAACGAGCGTCGGGGACAGGACGATAAGCTGTTGGGCCACAACTGAATTAGGACGCTGCTCTCCGGCCTCGGCGACAAACTGAGTACCCGCAGACTGAACGTACCAAGACTCCCGACAACTACGAAAACGATGGTCACGGCCAAAGCCGAACGAACGACTTGGAGCTGAAAAATACCCAAAACACAGGAAAAGACCCACAGGTTGACGGGCAGACTGACGGGCAGGTTGATGCGTGCGCCAAATGGTCGAATGAGCTGGGATGGTCTCTGCCCTGTATGCTGGAGCCCCTGTTTCCTTTCCACGCCCCAATCCGATTGCAACCCTCCATCTGGGTCGAGAGCATCTGGCCACGTCATACTGCGACAATGAACAAACAAGATACGGCGACAGAGACAACAAGGACGGCAGACAAACAACACAGACAGTAGCATGAACTTGCCTGTCCTCGATGTACCATGGCTTGTTGCTAGCGATTGATCAACTCGACCCTCAAGACTTCCCCAGGAGTGGTCACGGCGCCATGCGGCATGAGCAGACACGAGATCGAAGGCAACAGGTGCGTAACACAATTGGCCAAAGCTCATGTCTCACCTGCGCGTGTTCTGCAGCTCTACAGTATTGATCATCCTGCCGTGCAGCTCGCTTTTTACGACCTTGGAACGGACTGCGGCCATTGACTTTCCTTGCTCGCTGTTCGGTTTTCTGCAAAGCCAAGACGAAGGTCGCGATGCTGCCTCACATGCCGTTTCGACAACGTCGTCCTCGAGGAGAGCCTGGGCCGAGCCCTGCGTTGTGCGATGGCAGCCTCGGCTTGCCCTGCCACGCCCGTTGCCTATGGACGGTGGTAACGATTTCGATGTCTGATGGTGTAACACATCACTGAAGCTTTGCTTGATGGCTGAGCGGACGCGTTAGTGATGAGCCCGATTGGCGTGCTGCCAGAGGCCTATCTTCCCGCGAAAGTATCAACGGCCGATTGTTGAGTTCGTTGCCGGACGAGTAGCTCTGCAGCATACTACGAGCGGCCAACCAAGCCACCTGCGAGGACCGGCGTCCCTCTTCCCTCACCGGCGAGTGCGCAAGGGTCGTGTTGGCAGCCCATGCATGCAAGTCGTGGCACATGTAGGTAGTCTTTGTCGTGAGAGGGGTTTCCCCCCTGGTCCTCGTTTGTTCTTAGCTTGTTGGCGGCGAGACGAACTCCTCTTCCCGTTCATTGGCGGTCCACCCTCAACCCCCCCCATCTACCCCCCAAGCGAGTCAACAAATATCGCTCAAGACTCAGCCGCTTTGGGAAATCCGCGGGATGCCAAGCCGTTTTTTTCAAAGGAAAGGGTGACAGGACCAATGGGACCGTCCGTCTTCACCGCTCGACGCTGTTCCTAGTCATTCTAGGCAGCTGAGTTTACATCTCGGCGGAACCCACGTACGTCCAAGCGGCACAAGCTCGATTCTAGGTCTCGCATCTGTTGTTCGAGAGCCACTTGGCAAACCGAGCCACTTGGCAAATCCGATAGCTTCGGATAGAAGCTCTCTTCGCCGCCGCGGCCCCTTTCTTCGCAATCGCGTGCCCTCCTGTGCCAGCATGAGCATGTGATAGAATCACGACAGCATGGCGGCAGGGGTTACCTGGCTCTTGGTCACCTCAGGATGAGGACAAGTCGCGACTCGCCGAGGCAGGTTTTTTGTTGAACCTTGCTGACGCAAGAGGTCGATTTACCAAGGCGCACCTTTGGCCGCCTTACTTTTATCCGGACGGGGCAGCCTTTATGCGGCTGTAGTGTTCCCCTTTTTTGTGCCCTCCCAGCACTTATATCTCCGTGCTACCCACGTGATCACCGCCGTTCGTGGTTGTGTGCGGCGGGCGTCGGAAGATGCAGCATGACAGCAAGCGGCGTTTTGGTGCTCGGTGCCATTTTGCCGTCGGCTACGGACATGGCGATTCCGAGGCATGCTAGCTGAGAAAGACAGACACCTCGCTGTATAGGCGACACATGGATACCCATCCATAAGGCGAGCCGCCGGTGCGACGTATCTGACAACCAAACGGCATCTTCCCTCCTCTCTGTCTTCTGACACAATGACAAGTCATATTCCCACCTCTGCTCTTGTTGGCCTTTTCTTTTCTGACGGGAAAGGGGAGGACGGGGGGGAGGGGACGGTGGCGGTCGAGGGGCACCTGTGCGACACGAAAACAAAGGCTGCTTTGTGCTGCATGTGACGGTTGTCTAACCGCCTGGTCCTCGACCACTAAGAGTGCGCGCTGCGAGTTAAGAGTGGGACAAGGAAGACATGGGAGAGGTGAGAAAGACGACAGCGGGTGCATTCAGAGCACAGGCAGGTACAGCAGAGGGGAAAGAACTGAGGGTAGCACCAGGGGGGTGGCGCAACGGATACGTGCACGACGGTGCCGGGGCAAGATGGAGGAAGCTGGGTGAGACACGGCAGGGTTACACGTGGGGAAAGGAGAAAGGGCCGATGTGGTTCGCTTCTTTTGATGTGGACTCTGAGGATGAAAACACAAGTGAGAGCTTCTGTATGAGCGCCGTCTTTTGACTGCTTCGGAGCCCTGGTCGCAGACTGCAGGACCTGTGAGACAAGTAGCAGGGAGAACATTTGTCAGCGATAGTCCTGCTGCATGTTGTGCCCTCAGGGGAAACTCTCGCTGTACGACGAGCAGCTATTGAAGGCGAAGGCTATGTGTTGTTCTCTTGGGGCTGCTTTTTCAGAGCGCTGTTGTCTACTCCATTTTTGCCACGGCAAGGCTGCTTGAGTCTCAGCCTTGCCGTTAGCGCGCATCTGCCACCCAGCCCGGTTTAGCGGTCGCCCCAGCGCACCACCCCGCTAAAGCCTTGCGACGCAGAAGAAACGCGTGCTGACGGCAAGACGCGTCTCGAGACCGTCGCTGACAACTTTTGGAGTACAACTGTCCCACTCACCAACGAAACCATGGATCCCGAGCCTGACGAGGAGGTTGCTGCCTTGATAGGCGATCTTATCCAGGGTAAGTCCTTTGTCGTCCAGTATTTGCCGCATGCTCTCCTGACTGTCCCCAAGCTGCCCGCGTCCCCGCAAAGCGCCGTCCCTTTGCCGTCAAGCCGACGGTCGACCGGTTGACCACGCTCGCCTACGAATACGGCCTGACGCCGGCTGCGCTACAGACGCTTGTCCTCGATGTCCTGACCGCGCCCGGCAGCCACCTCGACCAAGCCAGCCTCGGCACCTTGGTGCGCAATCTCTACCCCGTGGCCATCGGCGGCGGCAGCAGCAACAACGACAACGGCAGCGTGCCCGAGAGTGTCGTGCTGGCCATCGTCGGCTGCCTGGGCCAGGGCGAGCTCAAGCCGCCGCTGGCGGTGCAGGCGCTGCTGTTGCGGTGGTTGGTGTTGGTGTATGCGGTGCTGAGCCCGGCAGCGGTGGCGGTGCTGTCGCGGGCGTACGCGGTGCTCTTTGGCTTGCTAGACACAGCGGGCATCCGGCCGCAGCTGTGTCACGTGCTGGTGCTGGTGACACGGCGCAAACACGTGCGGCCGTTCCGGGTCCAAGCAATGTGAGTTGGGGCGGAGCAGGAGACAGCAAAGCGATATGGGCGAACTGGTGTCTGACGTTCCAGTCTCCAATTGTCGCGGCAGACGGGCCATGACCTGTATCTCGTGGGCCTGTTGCGTGTGTTCAAGAACTACTATCCCGAGCTGATCGTGGGCGAGGCCACGCGCGGAAGAGCGTCTCCATTCAAGGTAGGGACTCAACCCTCTTTCTCGTTCTGTCTTCTGTCTGCGTGTTCTCTCTTCTGACGGTTTCCAGCATCCTGATCCCCAATGGCGGATACATCTCGACGAGATCCGCCTGGCGCGCCAGAGCCGCCAGGAATCCAGCGACAACCGCGACCACGGCAACGGCAACGGCAGCCATATCTTTGACGGCGCTGCACACAACGGGTTCCGCGTGCGTCGGGACCTCGCGCCGCAGCGCAGCGCACGGCCATCCAAGGCTGGCGGCCTGGTCTTGCCGACCGTCCACACCGCCCACGCCGGCGAGGAGTCGGTCACGCTCGAGGAGATTGACAGCGCCACGGCGCTCGTGCGAAACCTCGAGACCATTGAGCTACCCAGCCAGCTGGTGGCCGTGCTTGCTGACCCGCTGCTGCAGAAACTGCTGCAGCTGCGGCCCGCCGACGAGGCGTTTGCGCGCGTCGACCACTGGCTGGCTGCCTGCGTGGCCAGTGCCGCCAGCGACGACGGTGGCGACAGCGACGAGCTGCTGGATCTGCTGGACGTGGTGCACGAATACATTACGAGTACCAGGGTGCGTTTGTGACTTTTGCATTTGGGCGACGAGACTTTTTCCCCTACTGACTTGGCCAACTAGACATTCCCGCCCGTCTTCCATCGCTTTTTCGGTCAGATTCTGGCTCGCTGGGATGGCAAGCAGAAGAAGGCGCTGATTCTCGAATCGCTGGCCTTTGTCCCCATGCCCAGCTTTTCCGACGCGTACGCAGCAACCTTCCGTCCGCTCGAGGCGCGTCTGCTGAACAATGCACTGCCGTCGCAGCTCGATCTGCTCTCCTTTTACACGCTCGTCTTGCGGCAGTGGTCGGCCGCGTCGTCCCAGGGCGGACCTACGACAGACGGTGGCGATGGCACGGCCTCATCGCTCCAAGCCCTCGCCGAGCACGTCAGCGGGCTCGTGCTGGCTGTGCTGCAGAACTCTGTCGGCACCCCCGACGGCGTCTCGACGCTGGCCGCGCTGGCTGTTGTCGACTTTTACGAAGAGGTGGTGGCCGTGCTGGCACAGCGGCGCGGCGACGTGTTGGCCTGCGTGCAGGAGTTGGTGCCGCCGCCGGCGGCCGTCTACACGCTGCACTTCCACCACTCGGCGGCTGTGGCGTCGCGGCTGTACGCGGTGCTCGCCGAGTACAAGCGCGCGCTCGAGGCGGCCATGGCGCGGCGGCCGGGAAGGGGCGCCACGGCCACGGCCACACCGCCAGGTGGTGCCTCTGGTGCCGGCGGTGATGCGGCAGCCGAGAGCGACCCGCTGGGTCGGGCGCTGGCGCGGCCGCTCACGGACCACGAGCGCGCGCGCGTCAACCTGTTCAACGGCTACCTCATGGACATTTGCAACTGCCTGTGGCGCGGGCGCGCGTTCTCGGTCACCGACACAAACGCGCTGGGCTGTCGCATCGACGGCACCGTCGTCGTGCCGCGCCTGGCGGCCTATCTACACGGCGTGCTGGACGACCCGCGCGGCGAGCTGCCGCTGACGGCGGCCTTTGGCCTGTCGCACGCGCCGGCGCTGTGCCTGCAGGCGGTACGGTATCTGCGGCGGCTGGAAGAAGACGCCATGGAGACGACAGCAGCAGCAGCAGCAACGGCAGCAACAGACGCGGCTCTGCAGAGGCTGGAACGCCGGCACGCCGGCCCTGTGACGCAGGCGGCGCTGGCGCGGCTGGCCGCCTCCGGAGGGCTGCAGATCACCTGGCAGATCTACCGATCTGGACTTTTGACGTACCTGGAGCAGCAGGGATTGGGCGGTATTGCGGCGCTGATGTACAACACGATGAAGAATCTGATGAATGCGCGGGCGTCGCTGGGCTCGCTGGGGTGAGAGTCTGGCGGCTGCTAGTGACGTTTGGCGGGTGGGGTGATGTGATCACCTCATTGGGCCCCGCTATGCTTTGAGAACTGGTGTGCTTGAAACTTAAGCAGCGGACGACGGAAGGGGGCAAAACAAGACAACACCAGACAAAACACAATGGCCGAGAAGCAGCAAGGACAGCCGGGACAAGAAAGTCCGGGACAAGGACAGGCAGACGCAGACGGTGCCGCGCCGCTGGTCATCGAGACCGACCACCTGACTTACACGTTCCCCGACTACAGCACAGGCCTGTACGACGTGACACTGTCTCTGCCGGCGGGCAGCCGCACGCTGCTGGTCGGCGCCAACGGGGCGGGCAAGACGACGCTGCTGCGGCTGCTGGCGGGCAAGCGGCTGGCGCCGCGCGACAGCATCCGCGTGGGCGGCGCGGACCCGTTTTCGCGCGGGCTCGAGGGCGTGACGTACCTGGGCCTCGAGTGGGTGCTCAACCCAGTGGTGCGGCGCGACATTGGCGTGGACGAGCTGCTGGCGTCGGTGGGCGGCGACGCGTATCCGGCGCGGCGCGACGAGCTGGTGCGCGTGCTCGACATTGACACGGCCTGGCGCATGCACGCGGTGAGTGACGGCGAGCGGCGCCGCGTGCAGCTGGCCATGGGCCTGGTGCGGCCGTGGCGCGTGCTGCTGCTCGACGAGATCACCGTCGACCTGGACGTGTGGACGCGCGCGCAGTTTTTGGGCTGGCTGCGGCGGGAGTCGGAGGCGCCGCCGGCCGCAACGGCCACCGGCGGCGGCGGCATCCGTCCCACCATTGTCTACGCCACGCACATCCTCGACCACCTGGCCGGCTGGCCTACACACCTGGTGCACATGTCCTTGGGCAGGGTGCGCGAGTGGGGGCCGGCCGCGCGCTTCCTCGACGACCCGGCCTACTACGCCCAGCACGTCAAGGCCGAGGACAGGAAGGACCCTGCGGCCGTCTCCTCCACCCTGAGCACATCCGCCTGGGGCGCATCCGCCTGGGGCGCGTCGGGCAACTCGCGCCTTGGCGACCTCGTCCTGGCCTGGCTGCGCGAAGACCTGCGCGCGCGCGGCCCGCGCAGCCAGTACCACCTCAAGCCCGAAGGCCTGACGTACCTGGTTGGCGGTCTCGGCGGCTACGGACAGGAGGTATTTCCGAAGACGGAAGCGGAAGCGGAAGCGGAAGCGGGCCAGGAGCCGCCGAAGCAGTAATGCTTCTTTTCTTGTCGTTTCACTCCCTTTCCCTTTCATGTCCACAAAACAGGGTGTGCATTAGTCGGTGGCGGACAGCAAGCATGAAGGCGCTTGTCTCAGGTTCAACACTAGAAACAAATGCTATGGTAATACAAGTTATTAGATAAAGCGCTCCCCTGTCTTCCTTTCCTCGCCTACAATAAACCCCTCTCAATGTCCGGGTCGATGCCCTTGAGAATGAGCAGCAGCTCGGCCCAGACACGCTTCTGCTCCGCGGCGCCGGCCTCCGAGGTCACGAATACGGCTGGGGGCCACACCTGGCCGGTCTCGAGGTACTGGCCGTGGGTCTCGGGCCCGGCGGCAGCGGCGAGAGCCAGGGTGCGGGCACCGACTTCGGCGGTGCGGCCGAAGATGCGCTCGATGAAGCCATAGATGGTGCCGCGGAAGTCTGTGGCCTGGCGCATGAGCTCGGTGCGGCACATGCCAGGGTTGAGCGCGTTGATGGTGACGGGGATGTGGTTGGCGTCGAGGATGGCGGCGAGCTGGCGCACGACGTAGATCTCGATCAGCTTAGAGGTGCCGTAGCGTTCCAGGTTGAAGGCGGCAGGATCCTTGAACTGCTCAAAGATGCTGGGAGCGTTCCGCTCGACAAAGGGTGCCTGGCGGTTAGGGGAGAAGAGAAGGAGAAACGAGACAAAACAAACGAGGAGACTTACAATATAGTGGATGTTGGACGAGACAATCGCCAGGCGCGGCCGCACATTGTACTTGGCGGCCGTGCGGCGCAGGGCGGGCAGCACGAGCAGGGCGAGGTAAAAGGTGGAGATGACGTTGACGGTGATGGTGCTCTCGTAGCCCTCGAGGGCCAGAAAGGAAAAGGCGCCAATGCCGGCGTTCTCGACAAGGGCGTCGACGCGGCCGAGCTCCTTGTTGACGCGCTCGGCAAAGGCGGCCACGCTGGCAAACGAGCCGAGCTCAATGGCCCACGGCAGCAGCTCGACCGCGGCCATTGTCTCGGCCGGCAGCGACGCCTTGACCTTGGCAACGGCGCCCTCGCCCTTGGCCACAGAGCGGCAGCCGAGCACGACGCGCGCGGCACCCAGGCGCACAAAGTGGCGGACAGCCTCGAGGCCGAGACCGGTGTTGGCACCGATCACGATAATGGTCTGGCCATCAAAAGTGCCGAGGCCGGGGACGGGCACCTCGGAGAACTGGAACTTGATGAAATCCTTGACAAAGCCGAAGCTGATGCGCGTTAGTCAACGGAGGCGCGACGCAGAGCGACGCAGACAGACACGTACCTGCCCATTGCGATGTATGTGGTGGGGAGGAGTAAGGGGTGAATTGGAGAGGTGGAACGGTCAAGAGTTGGCGTAGGGAAAGGGGGCTCTTATGCAGCAGTCTGAGGTCGGCGCCGGAGACTTTGGCCTGAAAGTGGGCCAGGCCGTTCCGGGCTAACAGCAAAATCCGCTAGGCAGCAGGCGCACCCCCTGTAGCGGACCGAACGACTGTCAAATCTGTCCGGTTCCGTTAACTCCGCAGCTGTGCCGCCAGAAACTGCATGATCGGCAGCATCTCGGCACGACTGCGTGGCATGCCATTGTCGTCTGGGCGCGCGCGTCGCCACGCAGCTGCCTGCACCGCGGCAAAACGCGTGCGCAGCAGCTGCAGCGTCTCGCGTGCCACGGCCTCGCTGCCCGCAGCGCCGCAGACCAGCAGCGGCGTGGCCAGCCTGTGCGAGGCGTCGGCCGGCGTCGGGCCCATGGACACGGCCGACGGCACGGCGGCACCGATGGTGACGATGCCCTTGAGCGTCTTTGTCTGCTGCTGCGCTGCTGCACGGGCCGCCAGCGCAAGCGCAAAGGTGCCGCCCTGGCCAAAGCCAAACAGCAGCAGGTCATCGTAGCGCCAGCCGCACTTGTCCATCAGCACGGCCTGGATCAGCCGGCCGTCGACCAGCCGTACGGCACGGTCAAAGCCCGGGTCGTCGTCGAGCTGGCCTGCGCCGTCCAGGCGCAGGTCGTCGCCCCAGTGGAAGTGCTGGGGCCCGGTACCAAACTCATCGTCGTCGTCGCCTGCCACCAGCGCCGTCGGTACGGCAGCTGGCCCGCGCACGGCAATGGCCAGAACGCCCGGCAGGTTGACGGCTCGCGCAAACGCGGCAAAGGGCGTCTCGGTGTCGCCCAGGCCGTGGAACAGCAGCAGGATGGCCGTGGTGGCCGCTGGCGGGTCTGGGAAGTGCAGGGCGACGGTGAGGTCGGAGCCAAGACTGGCAAAGTCGGCTTCTGTCGGGACGCGCGTCATGATGTCGATGGAGGTGAGAGTTGCTGTCAGTCAAATGCGCTATTCTTTTCAGTGCATTCTTTTCAGTACCTTAGCGGGAAGCTTCAGTGGGGCTAGTCTATCGTATTTCGTACAGAACCTGAACTACAATCGCTCTGCCTCCCCCCGACTGCGCACGCGTGACGGCCCTGCCGCCATCGGCACCCACGCACCGTCGGCCGTCCAGATGCCCGCCTTGGTGTAGTCGTCGCTGTCGCTGCCCTCCACGTAGCCGAAGCGGAAGTACTCGGCAACGCCGGCCGCAGCCACGTCGGCCGGCCGCTCCCACACAAACGTCGGCGACGCGTGGTCTGGGCTGTCGTCAAAGTAGCCGCGGAAGCGTTCGACGTCGTTGACCAGCACGCTGATGCCGTCGTAGCGCGGGCCGGGTGGTGCCTTCCAGGAAAAGGCAATGGTGCTGACATTGGCCGCCATGGCCAGGGCGTCGCCAACGGCGCTGCCGACGGCGTTGCCGAGGGCGGTGGCCGTCGCGTTGGCCAGGCCGATGGCCGGGTCGCTAGCCAACACAGGCAGCGGCGAGCCGAGCTGGGCGTCGCCCTGCAGCGCAGCAGCCGTCTGCAGCACGGCGTCCCAGCCCCAGCGGGCGACGCCATTCACAAAAAGTCCAACCAGCAGGCCCTGGTACAGCAGCGCCGGCCGCGTCTGCATGGCAGTGCCGGGGAGCAGCAGCAGGGCCAGGATGTAGTGGTGGATGCGCAGGCTCAAGCCAGGCAGCAGCAGGCCGACAATGAGGCCGCCGCCCAGCAGCGCGTACAGGCCCAGGTAGCGGCGCAGGCGGCCCTCTTGGCGGAAGAACCACACCTGCGAGGCCACGGCCACGGCCAGCACGACCACGATGACGGCCAGCGCCGCCTTGGCGCCCGGCTGCTGGGCCAGGTCGTGCGGCGTCAGGCGCTGGATGGGGATGCCTTCCAAGGTGTAGTTGTCCAGCGCGCCCACCCAGCAGGCGCCCAGCCACAGCAGCGTCTTCTCGACCTGCGCCGTCAGCCCCGTCAGCGTGCGCCGCACGCCCATCTTGTCGTAGATGACCCAGGCAGCGAACGCCGCCGGCAAAAACTTGCCCACCAGGTTCGACAGCAGCCCCGGGATGGTGCGGTACGGCGGCGGGTCCGAGGCCAGGCCCACGTGCCAGAAGAGGCCGGTGAAGATGCTCCAGAAGAACCAGCCCGGGTCGGTCACAAACAGCGACACGCCCGTCGAAAAGACCAGCGACACTGCCAGCAGCGGCCAGCGCGCGTCCTGCGCGCCGGGGCAACCGACACCATCCTCGAACGTGTAGGCCAGCGGGAAGTATGAGTCGAAGCCGACGCTGTCGATGTTGTGGCGCTTGGACGCCGCAAAGCCCGTCTGCCGGCCGACGAGCCGCACGACGCCGCAGCCGCCGGCGCTGTTGCTGATGACGCCGGCGTGGATGGCGGCGCTGCAGATGAAGGAGTCGCCGCGGTAGACGGTCAGGTTGCCGCCGGAGGACTCTGGGCCACCCACCACCAGCGTCTGGTAGACCACCTCCTGGTCGCCGACGGCACGCGGATTCAGTACCTGGTAGCTGGCGCAGCTGGCCGGGCAGCGGAAGGCAAAGAAGCTGCCGTTGAAGGGCCGGCACGCGCTGCCGTCCAGCCCACACTGGTTGCCCGGCACCCAGTACGTCGTGCCGCAGCCAATGTCGCCCGGTACGCCCCAGTCGGCCAGCTCGCCCGCCAGGATGCCGCCGCGCATCACCAGTACAAACGTCACCAGCCACAGCGCCAGCCACAACCCCAGCAGCCCACGCCGCCACCACCGTCGCCGCGTGCGTGGGCTGTGCTTGGCCGCGCCGGGCAGCCGTAGTACTTGCAGCTTCTCTGTCAGCAGCCCCACCACATACTCGCGTGCCTGCACGGGTGCCAGCTGCACGGCCGGCAGCAGCGGCTCTATCACAAACGGCTGCGCGTCGGCCGGACCGCGCGTCCAGCGCACGGCCGCGCGGCCGTAGCGGCGCACCGAGTACGGTACCCAGCGCCAGCGGCGCCAAGGGCCCTCGTCCTGGATGAAGCGGGGCATGGGCTGCGAGGAGGAGGCATCGGAGTCGGCAGAGTCGGAGTCGTCGTGCTCGAGCGCGGAGAGGTTGCCGCTACGGACGCGGTCGCGGTCGTGGTCATGGTCGAGGTCGTTGAGTTCGTCGGTGCCGTCGAGATGGTTGATGGCTACTGTGTCGGAGGACGTTGAAGAGCCGCCTTCGGATCGTGCGCTGGCGGCGTGGCTAGCGACGTCGCGGGTCGACTCGTGGACGTCGCCGTCGCCCATGATGAAGGTGGAGAGAGAGAAAGGAAGAGGCTCTGGTCGAAGAGCGAGCGGGTGATTCAAGTCGACAGCATGCAGTGGAAAGAACGAACGATGACACTTCCCCGTATTTGAAACACTCCGACTCTCGGCGGATGGCGCGGCCACTGTCAGACGGAATAGGCAGGAGCCACTGAACTAAGTGCATGCCACCCGTCCGCTCTTGTGATTGGCTGCCCACCGCAGCTGGCAGATCCACCCTCGGGCTTACAGCTTCGTCTTATTCTTCAATTCTTCAAGTTCGAGCGGACAGCCATTGAACGCTCAACTGTTCAACCGACGGCCTCCTCCCCTGGCGGCGCCATGACTCCCGCTGCTGCCAGCCAGCCGCCTGGAAACAACACCTCGACCGCCAGCACCTCCACCGGCACCTCCACCAGCACCTCCACCAGCACCTCTACCAGCAGCATGCCATCCCCGCCGCCACTCTTTCGCATCCTCCAGACGGCTTCGTCCTCCGGCCAGGTCCAAGAAGCCGTCGGACGTGTGGCCGCTCCACGCCTCGGGACTCTCACACTACCCGGTCGCAACGCTGTTGCCACACCCGCCTTCTTTGGCGTCACCTCGCGTGGCGCCGTGCCGCACGTGACCCCCGACAACCTCGACCGCTACGGCGTTGTCGACGGCGCCTACTTTGCGCTCGAGGACTGTGAGTCGGCTGTATCGACCTTATTCTCAGTCGCCTACTGACTGGCAGTTATCGAGAACATCCCGCTACACCCCGGCCGCCGACCGCCCATCTACTCGACCCCCTCTTCCTCTTCCTCTTCTTCTTCCTCCCCCTCCTCCCCCTCCCCCTCCCCCTCCACCCCCTCCTCCCCTCTCCCCCGCCTCCACATGTTCACCGCTCTCTCCCCCTCGACCGTGTCGGTGCTCGCTCCCCGCCGCCACCCCGCTGCCGCGTCGCACCTCGGCAACGGCCCGGGCCACATCTCCGTCGTCACCTCGACCGGCTTCCAGAAGCTGACCCTCGACGCCTACCACGCCGCCATTGACACCCTGCGCCCCGACATTGCCGTGCCGCTGGCCGACCTGACGTTTGGCGGCGGCGCCAGTGCCGGCGCCACCCCGCAAGACGCGACCGCCGTGCCCTACCCGTCCGGCAAGCGCGCTGTCCGCATGGCTGAGCGCACCGAGGACTGGCTCGACCAGACCGTCCGCGACGGCCGCGTGGCGACGGGTGCCGCCGCGCTGTTTGCGCCGACGCTGCCGGTGCCGTACGCGACGCAGTGGCAGTATCTGAACCGGCTGGCAGAGTTGGCGGCCGTTCCTGGGAGCGGCCCCCAGACGACCCCCATTTCTGGCCTCGCCGTCTACGACGTCGACCTCGTGCCCGACCTGCACGCCGACTACACCGACAGCCTGGCGCCGCTGCCGCGCCTGTCGCTGCACCCGGCGCTGACACCGCACCACGTGCTGCGCCAGGTCTCGCTGGGCGTCGACCTGCTGCTGCTGCCGGGGATTACCGACGCTTCTGAGCAAGGGCTGGCCTATGTGTTTTCGTGGCCGCCGCCGGCCGACGCAGATGGCGACCAGCTCCCATTGGCGGTCGACCTCGCCGATCCCGTGCACAAGATGTCGCTGGCGCCGCTGGCGCCGTTCTGCTCGTCGTCCGCCTGCCCCTGCTCGCGCCACCACCGCGCCTACGTGCACCACCTCCTCGACGCCCACGAGATGCTCGCCTGGACGCTGCTGCAGCTGCACAACCACCACGTCGCGACGCTCTTCTTTGCCGGCATCCGGCGCACGCTGGCTGCCGCCGCCGACAACGGTGGCGTCGACGCCTTCCGCCGCCTGGCCCAGCGCTTCCGCGCCGTCTACGCGCCAGAACTGCCCGTTGGCCGCGCCACGCGCCCGCGCGCCCGCGGCTACCAGGTCAAGGTGGACGGCGTCGTGGAGGCGCGCCTCAACAAGCCGGCGTGGGGGCGACTGGACGAGGTGGCCGCGCCCTGACCATGCTGGGATAAGCGTGCCCGACCATGCTGGGGATTCTTTTGGCGTTGGGAGTTGACGTTTGGAAAATAGAAATCTTTGCAGGGGAATAGACCCTCTATCCTATGCCCGTAATGTAATGCAATATCCTCCTCTGTCCCTTGCAAGGTCCTATGCTGCAAGGTCGTTCCCCTGCAGGCCAGACACCTGCCTGGCCTTTTTCTTCGCCCCCGCCACAACCTGGACGTCGGCCTCGCCTTCGGCTCCTGGAGACTCTCCTGTCCCAGCATCACCGTCGACCGGCTGCTTCTTCTTCTTCTTCTTCGGCCGCACCACCACCGCTGTTTCGCCCTCTCCAGCTTCAGCCGCCACCGCCACCACCGTCTTCTTCTTCTTCGGCTTCTTCTTCGCCACCACCGCCGCGCCCTCCTCCGTCACCCCCTGCGCCAGCTGCACCCGCTCGCTCGCTCGCTGCATCTCCAGCCGTCGCTTCTCCACCACCTTGAGCGCCTGCGCCATCTCCGCGTCCGCCCGCTTCTGCCGCTCCAGGTCGTAGAGCGCACGGTGACCGCCGCCAGCGCTGCCTGTCGTGTCCTTTGTGCCGGCCGACCGCCACTGCCGGCTGCTACCGCCGCTGTCGCCACCCTTGTCGTCGTCGTCCTCGAGGCTCAGCGCTCCAATGTGGCTCGAGTCCACCTGCAGCAGCTGCGCGTGCTTGGCGTGCCCCTGCTTTTGCTTCCTTTTCCCCGCCCGCACTGCTCCGCTGTCGTTTGAGTTCGTTTCCGACTCGTCCGCGCGCGGCGTCGACCGCCCGCTGCCAAGACCACCACCTCCGCCACCGCCCAGCGTCTCGTCCACCGCAACAACAATTCTGGGTCGTGTGCGGGGCGCTTGCTGTGAAGATGGCCGAGGCAGCAGATGCGGTGACGGCTGGCCACTTCCACTACCACTCCCGACCAGCGTTCGGAGATCCAGCTGCATGACGGGGATCGAGTCAATGTCGAGATCCTGGCCATTCTCGTTCTTCAGAATGTCGTGGATCGGCGTCGATGTGTCGCCCCGGTCCCGGCCCGGGTCCTGACCCTGGCCTTGTCGGATCGCTCCGCTGTTCGGCGAAGGCCGGATGTAGAACGGGTCGTCCCGGTTCCGCTCTTGCCGCTCGGCCCGCCGCCGTGCCAGAATGTCGGCATCGAGGTATGCCTCCTCGTCTGGCTGCTGCTGCTGATACGACGAGGCGAGCGACGGCGACACCGCACCGCCCGCTTCCAGTCGATGGGCGGCCGGCTCCGACGACGATACGTGCGTGGGCGCCGGCCGCTGCCGGTAGTAGGTGTCAAATGCGTCGTCTTCGCCAGCACCTTCACCGCCACCTTCACCGGCACCGCCGGCGGCAGTCGCGTCTGGCCATTGTACACCCAGGTGGTCCGCTTCGGCCAGCAGGCCGTCCAGGTTCGGGTGGATCGGCGCGTCGAGGTCCAGGCCGCTCGGGATGGGCACGTTGCTCTGGGCGCCGGGCGCCACCGAGTTCAGCTCCCAGCCACGGAACAGCGACGGAATGGCTTCCGTCAGCAGCAGCGGCGCATCCTGCTGCACGTCGGCCGTCGACACGGGCTGCGCGGCCACGGCCTCGACCGCCAGCTTCAGCAGCTCCGACATCTCCACGGCGCGCTCCTGGACCTCGAGCTGCGGGTGCTGCGCCAGCGGCTCGAGCACGTGCACAATCCGCGCCAGCAGCAGTGACACCGTCGCCTTGCGCTCGGCCGTCCACCCCTCCCCCAGGTACCGTGCCGGGCCGTCGCTCACGACAAAGGCAAACAGTTTGACGACCGCCTGCAGCGACGTTGCCAACACCTCGGAAAAGTAGATGCGCGGCAGCAGCTGCAGCAGACACGAGAGTGTATCGTCGGCCGACGACAGGTACTCGGCGTACTCACCAACCATCCACGCCAGCGGCTTGAGCGCCGTCGACGTGATCGGCGACCCCGCCGCCGCTGCAGACAGCGTGGCCGTGCTGAGCTGCTGGACTACGCCTTCGGCCGCGCGTACGGCCGACGGCCGCAGTGCGTGCACCTTGACGGCCACGTTCCGCAGCTCGTTGCCAATCTTCTCGGAGATGGCCGCCACAGCCAGCGTCGCCGCCGCCGCCGCCGCCGATCCGGAACCTGCAAACGCACCCAGATCGGCGCCGTGGTCATCGCCGTCCCCGAGCCGCGGCACGGGCGCCGTCCGCAGCAGCTGCGTGAGGATGTCAATGTACCAGTCAAAGTCGGTGAGGTGTCCGTAGTTGTTTTGCGCGCACATGGCCAGAATGCGGTTGATCACGTCAATCTTGTAGTCCTCCGGCAACGGGAGCTCCTGGTTCTTGGCCTTGCTCGCTGGCCGTGCCGTTGCGCCTTCCGACTCATCGTCTGACGCTGCCCGGAACTCTAGCTGCTTCACTTCCACCGGCTTTTGCGGCCCGGCGGCCGTCGTTTGCTGCTTGAGCTGCCGCATCAGGCGACCGACAACGGCGACGAGGTTGTCGCTACTAACCATGCCCTGGACAAGGTCGAGCGCCTTGATGCGAATTGTGATGTCGGGGCTGTCGATGCAGTTGAGAATGACGTCTTCCTGCTGTGCCACTAGGTACGGGTGCGTGACCACAATCTTGTTGAAGGCGAGCAGTGCCACGTATTTCACTGTTCGTCTGTTAGTCGTCGTCCTCTTGTAGGTACTTGCGCGCTTCGCAACACTCACAGTTTGTGTCGTTTTCAATCGCCATCATGCCGCGCAGCTTCGTCACACACAGCGACGCAATCTCCTCGCGCCCGGATGCGTCGTCGTCGCTGCCAAGGATACCGCCCTGGATAATGCCATTGATGCACTCGTACAGCAGCGACATGGCCGGCGTCGTGCGGATGATGTCGGTCAGCGGTGGCAGAAGCTTTCGCACGAGTCGTGGTTCCAGCGGCGTCAGCGTGGCAAACAGCTTAATGAGCTTGATGGTCATCCAGTTATTACCACCATCGACGAGGAGCTCAAACAGGCGCGGTGCCAGGGGCAAGAAGTCGTGCGGGCGCCGCCAGCCCAGCTCGCAGATCACGTTGACAATGGCTGCCGTCACGCTGGGGTCCTCGGTCGGGTCCATCAGGCGGTCCTTGATCTTGGGCCAGGCGGCGCGCAGCGTCTCGGGGTATACGAGGGCCATGCGGTAGAGCGTCACAATGGTCTTCTTGCGGATGATGCGGTGCGCGTGAGTCAGGCGTGGCAGCAGGTCTGACAGCACCGAGAGGGCGAGCGACGGCGTGATGATGTGCGGCAGCGTGGCAATGGGCAGCTGGATGACAATGGGCGACGAGGCGCTGAGGTCCTTCTTTAGCAGGTTGGTCGCCAGCATCAGCACCTCGGTGTCGGTACGGAAGCTCTGCACGGCTGCCAGGTAGCCGATGCGCTTCTGGTGCAGCTTCTGCGACGACATCACTTCGAGCACGTGGAACGAAGCCCACGACATGTCGTGGCCGACCATCTCGAGGTAGACGAGCTTGAGCAGTGCCGTCGCCTTGACGTCCATGTCCTGGCTGCGCACCTCGGCACGGCACTCCTTGAGACAGTTCTGGATGTAGGCGCGCTCATTGCCCTTGTGGTGGCGCAGGCCGCGGATGAGGTCGAGAAGCGATTTTTCAAACCTGAATGTGTCAACAAGAGCAACCAAGAAAGCGGCCTTTAACCAGTCACCTACATCTTGCCGTATAGCAGCTTCCCCCGGGCCTGGTGAGCTATTATAGCTTTATCGGTCCGCAAATGCTGGGTTACGCCCTCGCGACCCGGGTGGTGGCAGCGCTCGGCTTGGGCTGGGCGAGCGGAATTCGATCAGTTCGATTGGACGTCGGAGACAGAGGAGAGCAGTCGGCGGGACGTGACGGTAGTATGCATCTTTGGGAGCGCCTCGACCTCGGGTTGGTGTCAGAGATGACGGTCCGTGGTGGGCTGTTGTCGGTGGCAGAAGTAGAGGACGCCGGCGTGGTCGCGTGGTTATCGGGGCCGTGATGTTGACGTCGAGGCAGACCCCATCAAAGCAAGCATCGGAATCACAAGCCACCCCGCCAGTGACAGTGTGGAGTGCGAATACGTCACTAACACTGTCTTTTTGGCGGGACTCGGCGACATGCGCACACTGTCCTAGAGCTTGCCTCTGAAATTACAATACTGCCGCGTTTAGGCGGTGAGAGCGCTGCACGGCAGGTGCAATCCCCTGTCCCCCCGTCAAGAGGGAGCTCCGCCCTGAAGCGACTTTGGACCAGCATCCATCTCCAACACGATTTTCCGTCGGACTGCAGCATCAATGGCTCCGTCCCTGCTCCATCCACCTAGCCATCCGACGCCTGCCGAGGCGCTGGCCCTGTCACAGCGCGCTCCGGCGGTGCTGCGCAGCATGCCCAGCTCGGTCAGCGCGTCGGCGCTGAAGTCGATCCTGGCCCCTATCGACAATTCCGAGGTGTGGGTGACGTACGAGAACCTCCTGATGTCGTGCCTGCGCACCGGCGACCTGGAATCGGCACACGAGTGCGTCCGGCGGCTGGTTGGGCGGTTTGGCGACGACAATGAGCGAATCCTGGCTCTCAAGGGTCTTGTGCGCGAGGCAGAGGCCGCGGATGACAAGGCCTTGGCGCCGGTGCTGAGAAGCTACAACGAGATCCTGGCCCAGGACGACACGAATGTGGTATGTGCGAGACTCGCGGAGCGAGGCGGAAGGGGGAGGGGCGACGGGGGAGAGGGGGAGAGAAAAAAGGGGGAACGGCGAAAGAACAGTCACTGACCTAGCTGCAGCCTATCCACAAACGGAGAATCGCGCTGCTGCGCTCTGTCGGCAAGGTGGCCGATGCCGTGACGGCTCTGATCGAACTGCTCGACTTCTCGCCCACCGACTCCGAGGCGTGGGCTGAGCTGGCCGACGTGTATCTGGAGCAGGGGCTATACGCGCAGGCCATCTACGCCCTGGAGGAGGTCCTGGTGCTTGTTCCCAATGCGTGGAATGTACGTCCCGTGTCCGCTTGGCCCGCTTGGCCCGTGCCGGCGAAATGCTCGCTGTTTGTGCCCTGCTAACCTCGAGCCAGATTCATGCGCGCTTGGGCGAGGTCGAATACATGGCTGCCGTCACGTCTACAGGCGGTAACGAAGCGTCGGCTTCGCCAAAGTATGCGGCCGAGTCGCTCAAGCGTTTTTCCCGCAGCATTGAGCTGTGTGATGACTACCTGCGTGGATACTACGGCCTTAAACTTGTGAGTTTTCTCTCCTCTCTCCCGCGGTGCATCGGGTCTGCTGCTTCCAGCGACCTGCAGAAGGTGCTGGCATGTAGCGAAAGAGAGCGCAGAACGCGAGTGGATAGCAGCACAAGTGTGCATGAATGCAGCATGCAGACGCAGCCTGCTTCGCAGAGCGCGAGTCTTGCTGCTGATGCTCAGCTTGCTAACCTTGCCTCCGCTCAACAGGTCACATCCTACATTCTCAAGAACGCTAGCAAATGGCCCAAACAGGCCAACAGCGCCGACGACTTCGCCCTGCCAGACACGGCCACGGTCCAGAAGCTGGCGCAGCTAGCCACTGAGAAGCTGTCTGAAATCGTGCGGCGCAGCTCGGCCAACGAGGAGCACTGGACGGGATACGACCCGGCGGAGATTGCAGCGGTGCGCGCTCTGCTGTCGGAAGAAACTGCGCCCACGGTGCGGTAACAAGTTGGGCTACGGTTTTTGGTGGTTGGTGGGACGGTTGCCTGTTTGCTTGCCCATTCGCACCATTCGGGCACCCCCTTCAGCTTCCTCGCCCGTCACCCCTCTCGCCCTCTCGGCCTCTCGCCATACAAGAACGGCACGGTCAATTCCAGTGACCTGTCCATCATGCCGGCACAGCTGCGGACAAGGAAGGGGGGACGGGAAGAAACAAGCTTGTACAAGGGGCAACCACAGAGAGGTGATAGCAAAAGAGCCTCGAACTCACTGCTGGGACAAGATCGGGGCAGGGCAGTTGGGCACTGGCGTTTAGACTGGTCGGGTTGGGCAGTACATGTACATGTACGTTTGACGCCTGATTCATGGAACGAGAAAAATTCAACGCATCTTCTCCACAGAGGGACTACGTGTACACAGGAGAGAAAAGCGGGCTCGGCGTGGGTTTGCTTGGACGTGGCTCCAGCAAGAGCAGAGCCAGTCGCGTCAGGGGGCGACAACCCAGACCTTGACTGGAAGTTCGAGGTTCAAAGCAGCTCGCGAGCGGTTTCCCCGGCAAGGCTCTGCTTCCATCCCCGATAAAGTCCGAATAGGCTCGTATCTCGTTGGGCGTCATTAATGTATGGCCCTGCGGCTGCTCGGCGACGGACGGTCTGGCGAGAATGCAGACAAGATGCGTCTCTGGAGGGCCCAGGCAGAGATTCTTGGCGGGTCGGGGGACGGCGCCCTTGAGCGCACGCCTTTGGCCAGGTTTCAGCAGCATAAAAGACACGCAGTGCGGCAGTGGCTATCTGCCTAGCCGAAAGCCAGCAAGCTCGTTGTCGCCCAATCGGGAGCTCACAGTCTGCACGACCTACATGGATTCTGACGCCAGTCGCCGTGAAAGAGAGCGGACGTCGTCTTTTCGGGGTGGGGAACGGAGAAAGCAGAGGCAGGCAGCCATACGACACCCAGGGAATCCTCGTGTCTTCTCGTCTCTTCTCGTCGCCTGCAGGACTGCTCTGTGGCACGCCGCATTTTCTGTGTTTGCGTTGCGTCTCTGCTTATCCTGTCACAAGAGGTTGGACGTTCAAGGCAGTGCCCTGTGGTAGAGAGACGTTGCTCAAACAAAGTGGTGAACAAGCGTGCCACACGGCCAGCCACATGGCCATCTGCGAACGCACAGCTCCAGGACGGACGACGCGGGCTTTATGCTGGACTGAGCCTGGAACCTGCCGCTGGACGTCGGGGCAGCGACCTAAAGACTCGCGTCAGTTGTCAGCACACTAAAAACCCGCTAAATTCTCCACACGCGTCGATCCGAACCAACGGAAGCGCCACTGAAATGCCTGGGAGACAAAGGACCTCTCCGTTTCGTTCCTTTCTGCGCACAGGCGCAAAAACCGCCAAGGAGCTTTGCCCGGCCAACGCCAACCACCAAGTCATTGGTCGCAGTTGACGCCAAAAGGAAAGGAGTGTCACAGCCTCGACGCTGATCGTGGACATATTGCAGCCTCAGATAATATCCAAGACAACCAAAGCACATGTACTATGCTTGTACATGTACCTGTATTGTGTGGTAGAAACACCGCCCAACGTCTCGGGACAAAGGACGACGTGGCGAGTCGACGGAGCGCATCCTGAACGCTTTACTCTCTTGCCACACCTCGTGACCTCACTGACCTCTTCTCCTCACACTGCCCATGCTTCATCGGTACCTAGGTAGCTGTAGCTGAGGTACCCAGGCCTCCTTCCCCTTTTGGAGATCTGTCTACGGCGGCGACAACAGTAGAAGTAGCTGCAGCTGCAGTAGTAGCAGTACCGCCACCACCACTCAGTCAAGATCCTTTGCGTCACTACTACACGCTGCGACAGATTATCAACGTCTACTTAATCAGAGGGTAAGGTGCGTGGCACGAGACTGGTGCTCAGCCTTGCACGCCAGTTTTTTGCGAATGACGACCAGGAGGCGGCGTTGCGGCGAATTGGGCGCGTTACGGCGTCTTTGCTAGTGTGCTGCCGTTGGTATTAGTGGCTAGCGAGAAAAGACAGCTGACCCCGGCGTCGCCTCGCTACAGAACCTGCCGACACAGCGCCCACTTTGGTCCTCCTGCCTGGCCTGCTGGTCCTCGATGCATGCCCGGACATTGGTCCAGCTCTTGTTCCCGGTCTGCTTTCAGTTCTCTTGCCAATTCGACAGCAGACCCCGAGCACGCAGCATCGACATTGGCGTCGCGACAGGTGGCAGTGCAAGGAAGCTGTGGTCCTGCTGCGTGACTGCGTGATCGTGCGAGATCTACATGTACGCCAGGATTGTCAAGGCCCCGTCTTCTGTAATACGCAGTACTCTACATGTACTCCATACATTAAAAATACATGTTCTGTCACGACGACGCTGTTTACATGTATCAAGCGTGAAGGCACCAGCAGCTGTATCTTACCGAAGCTCGCCTCATTTCCTTCAGCTGACACGTTAGCGTCCAGGTGCCCTACCACTGTTGACTGTTGACGCCCAGGCACAACAACAGGGCATCCCGGCCACCCACAGTCTTCCAGACCCTTCCAATCCGCCACAACTTGCAGCAAAACAAAACACAGAATCAACACGGCCCGCCGCCTCTGCCCTCTGGTATTTCATCGCCCGGTCTCACCTAAGCACTTTTTTCTTCTCTTTCCTCCCCTCCTTACCCCTCTCCTGTGCCTCTCACTCCCACCACAGGTTGCGACAACCCACCGGCTCAGTCCCGTCCTCGTCTCCCCGACCGCCTTTTGCCTTTATCGTCGCGATCCTCGCCTTCAAACTATCTCCGGTAGAAGCGCCTTCGGTACTCTTACGACGTCGCCGCATTGCTGTCCTCGTTTTGTTTCAACCGGTACGTACTTCAAGCAAGGCCATTTTCCCTCCTCGACTTGCCCCCTCGACCACCTCCCTGGACCACCTGGACCACCTCCCTGAACCACTCCCTTGACCTCCCCCTCCCCCTCCCCTCTTCCCCGTTCTTCTTCCGTGCGCTCTCACCGCCAAAAGAAAGGAACGGGTAAATGAATACACCGCGTGGCCTGAGAGAACCACACAACCCGCTGCCCAATCGTGTCCCCTTCCATCTGCCTCTTCCGCCTCATCGACTCGCTGGTACTCCCCGTATTGAAACGTTGGCCTTTGCTGCGTCTGCCTGTCCGTATGACCCAATCGCCACCATTGCCCAGAACTCCCTTTCCTCGAGGCTTGCCGGACTGTCCCCTCTAGCGCTTTCCGCATTGAATATCCCTCTGTTATGACCCCTGCACGCTTCCACCACTTTCTGCCCTCCTTCACCTTTGCGTCAGATCCGCTGAGCACCCCTTCTTTCACTTTCCAAACCGCAAATCGCAAATCGCGAAACAGCAGACCGTTCGCATCCCTGGCACGTTTCTAATCCAGTCCATAGTCTCAATCTCGACCATCCAGGCGCTACAGCTTTAGGGTCTCCTGCCAACTACCAACACGCCACCGCCGGCCAGGAGCGCGCCGTTCCCTTGACAGACTAGACAGAAGCGCGACAGCTCCTCGACTGACGCCTGTCCCCTATTCGTTTCACGCTGTCGCTGAAGCGATCCCAAGATTGCGCGCTGCGTCGAGCCCTCTTTGCGCCGCTGTTACCACCCATTCGGAATACTACCGCGGCTCCAACGCACCCTTCGACGTCTTAGACTCTACCTTCTCGTTAGTGGTCCCTCTTGCTCTCCACACTCTCAGCGTCCACTTGTTGTGAGGGAAGAGCCCATTCTTCTGCTTGCCCAGGTGCTTTTGCTTCCCAATGTCGTAAGTCTGGATTACGCAGCTTAACACCGGATCGCGTCGCCCTGAAACAGCACCACCTACAAGAGGCTGTTACTCCGTACAATGCTGACAGCTCCTGCCTGCAAATAGACATATACGCACCAGTGCCAGCACCAATCAGCCTTCCACCGGTTCCTCGCGACACTCTGACTCCCTCGACGACGAAGAGAGCTTTTCCGACTCGGAACAGGATAACGACAGGGCGACTTGGGCTGACGGAGAGGAATTCGACGAACTCGAGCCTTCTGATTCAGCTTCGACCAGCGCCGACTACCACCACAGCCGCCGCAGAACACATCTTCGCAGCGCGCCCCGCAGGCACTCCCGATCCCAGCGCCGACACAGCATCCCGTACCGGACGGTTCAGGCACCCCAACCCGCGATGAGTACAGAGCCGTCCGAAGACTACCCGTACACGCGTGGCGGCTACACGCCGCAGCCCCACAGCAGCTATTATGGCCACCCTGCTCCGACGCACTACGCGCCACCCTACGCTGGCCGCGGCGGCCAGATGGTCCACTACGGGAACTATCCGCAAAGCGCCTTCTCCCCGGTGCCCAACGGCACGAATTTCTTTACCGACCCGCGTCAAAGCTACGACATGACTCCCTATCAAAACAACTACTATGCCGGGGCCCCTGGATACGGCATGGGCATGCCACCGTACATGTACGCCAATGCTCCTCCACCACCACCCACAGAAGCCCCAGGCCCGTCACACACGCCGGGCCCGGTCGTCGAAAAGAAGCCAGACCCGGAGGTGGAACGGATGAAGCACCAACTCGAGCTTTTGCAGGCCGAGAAAAAGGCGAAAGAGGACGAGCTGAAGCAGGCGCAAATACAAGAACAGATCCGAAAAGCCGCAGAGCTTGATATTGAACGACGCATGGAGAATGCTCGCAAAGAAGCGGCGGCGCGGCACAAGGAAATCGAAAAGGCAAAGGAAGACGCGGAGCGCGCGGCCCGCGAGCGGATTGAAGCCGAGCGGAAGGCGGACGCGGAGAAAGCCGAGCAACAAAAGCGACTCCTCGATCGCCTAGAAGCGGAAGCCAAGCTGAAGATTGAAAGACAACGCCTCGAAGAAGAGGAAAACAAGAGGAGAGCAGCCGAGATTGCAGCAGCAGCAGAAGCAGCCCTCAAGGCCAAGGTGGAAGCGGCCGAGGAAGCTGCGAGGGCAAAGGCTGCAGCCGAGATGAAGGCCGAGATCGAGGCCAAAGAAGCGGCGGAAAAGAAGGCAAAGGAAGAGCTGGAGTGGCGCAAGCAACTGGAAGAAGAGGCGAAGCTCAGGGCGGAAGTGGCTGCGCGGGCCAAGCTCGAAGAGGAGCGAAAGAAAGAGGAGGAGGAGAAGAAGGCGGAAGAGGAACGGAAGAAGGCAGAAAAGGCCATGCGGGAACGCATTGTCGAGGAGACAAAGGCCAAGATCCAAGAGGAGGCCAAGAAGAACGTGAAGCTGCCGATCAAGTTCAAGGATGCCGTGGGCCGAAAGTTCAGCTTCCCCTTCCACCTGTGCCAGACGTGGGTGGGGATGGAAGAGCTGATCAAGCAAGCCTTTGTGCAAGTCGAGGCCATCGGCCCGCACGTGCAGGAAGGGCACTACGACCTCATTGGGCCGAACGGGGAAATCATCCTGCCATCCATCTGGGAAAAGGTGATCCAGCCCGACTGGAACATCACCATGGTGATGTGGCCGATGGACAAGACGCCGCCACTGCGGAACGGCATGCACGGCATCCCGCCCGGCGCGATCCCCATGGGGCCACGGCATCATATGCACGGACCCCCCGGGCGTGGCATGCCAATGCCCATGCGGCCTGGCATGGCGCCGCCTGGCCCTGGGGCGCCGCGGCCCATGTGGCAACAGATGCCGCCCGGAATGATGCGGCCCGGCCCAATGCCGCGCATGCCACCCCACGTGGTCAGCGGCGACCCGCCGCGGCACGAAAAGAAGAAGGGGAGCAGCTCAAAGTCGGCGGGCACTGGTTTCCTCAATTTTGTGGGCGGCAAGTCGTCGAAGAGCCATAAGTGAGTCGAGGAGTTGGATAGGGGATGACAGACTCTCGGGTACTAACTTTATAGGCGGAGGTAAACAGGAATCTCGAAGACGATCTCCCGGCTTTTGTCGACTCGACGCGATCTTCATTTCCGCCACCGCTTCCGAGTCTCGACAATCGTATGCTCGATGCATTCCTTTTTATTTTTGATTTGGGTTCTTGTCTCTCCTCTTTGGCTACCTCTTTCGGACTTTTGAGATTCCCCTCCATGCTCTTAGAACGCGCTTGTTTATCTGTTCTTTTCGTTTCTTTTTGTCGACATGTATTTGTGTTTGGAGTACGATGAAACGGAGCTATACCGGGAGGGCTGGTGTCGAAAAGCGTCTTGGCACGACAAGTCGGGCCAGGGCTTCTCTGTCCCGAGACATACATCCAAGTGTGGCTGACCGCAAGACCGGCTTCGACAGTGTCCGAAGCGAACGAGGGTCTGATCTGCTCCGTGGGTTTATGCTGATTGGTGTAGTTCTTTCTTGTCTCTTATTTCTTTGGCGATCTGTTTGTTTGGGTATTTCCTGCTCGTCTGGCTGTGGGAGTTGTGGGAGAGGTGGGAGTTGACGGTCGGGGATTGATCTGTTGTGGTGATTTCTTGTCATGTTTGTATGCGAAAATGAGACGAGGAAAAGAAGAGAAATTTTGCATAAGAAGAGATCTAATATCTATGAAACTTTTTGTACAAGCGTGTCAGGGCACCTATCCCTATTTCATCATTGTCGGCTCTTTGGCCGCCCCAGAAGCGACGCGGCCCGCGCCTCAAAGGCCTCGATCATCTTTGTCGCCATCTCGCTGCCGACCTGCGCGGCCGCCAGCTGGTAGAGCGGATTGCGGAACTGGTACCGGATCAGCAGCTCCACGCGTGTCTGGGGGGGAGACTGGGACCCAGACAGCTCAGACGGCGCAGCAACGCTCGCCGTGGTCGCCGTGGTCGCCGTGGTCGCGGCCGGCACGACCATCCACCGGGTCACCAGACTTTCAAATGTGCCGTCCTCGCCGTTGCTGTTGTTCGCGGTCGCCGCCGCAGCCGCCGCAGCCGCCCGTTCATCCCCCGCCCCTTCTTGGTCCAGCCCAATGGCCGCGCGCTCGGCCGGCATCAGCGTGGGCGCACCGCCCCGGCCCGAGACAGCCTCGACCACGCCGTGGCTCGGCACGCAGTAGACGCGCGACGAGTACGTCTGCGCCAGCGGTCCCCAGCCCACGGTCAGGTCGGCACGGGCGGGCCAAGTGTCGGCGTCGGCGCCAGCGTCGGTGCCAGAAACAGCCCTGCTGGTCGTCGTCCGTCGCCGTGTCACGCGGCTAGCGGTGCAGTGCGGCAGGAACTCGGCATAGGCGTCGACGTCGGCAATGATGCGGAAGAGGTCGGCAGCGGCGTAGGGCAGCGTGCGCACAGTGGTGATCACGTGCTGCTGCGGTGGCTGTTTCTGTGCTTGCTGGCCCAGGGCGGCAACGAGGTTGAAGAGCGAGCGGCGCGGCGCTGCCACCCAGAAAGGCCGCGGCGAGGAGGCACACAGCGGGCCACGAGCGAGCGCTGGTCGTACCGATGGACAGCTGCCGCCGACGAGCAGCAGAGGTAGTGGTCGGCGGCGACAGCGCCTTCGTAGGGCAGCGGAGAGAGCTGCCGCCGCCGGGGAAGCCTCAAAGCCGAGCAGCATTGTCAAGTTTGGGCAGACAGTGCTCTTCGGACGAGTGCTCTTCGACCTCGAGGCTTAGCATGGGGATTGGGGATGTTGTCGAGATGGGGATGGTGTAAGTGGGTCGACGCCACACTACCTCACTAGCCACCAATCTAGGACAACAGAAAAATCTTCAGGGAAAAAATTGAGCACAAACCTCTTTCTTTACCATTTCCCTTCACAACAATGAGCAACTGTCTTGTCGTCTCCTAGCCCACAATGCATTTGCGTCGGCATTGTGCTTCGTGCTTTTCGATACGATAGCAGTCGCAGGTTTTTTTTCCCATCTCCTTTCATCTACACCCTCGTCTTGCCGGAAGCCTGAAATGGCAGAGCAAGCAGCTGTTGCTGCCGAGGATGCGACCGAGAATGCGGCCATCGCTGCGGTGGAATCGCTCGTGATCAGCGAGACGACGCCTATGGCAGAGGCAGCAGACGCCGTCCCTCCGCACCGGTCCCACGACCCCCAGAGCAACCAGAAGCGCACGGATCCGTTCATGTTTGGGCAACGGTACCTGACCGAGGAAGACAACGTGTTCGAGTACAACGCATGGGACCACGTCGAGACGGACGACGCGTTCAAGGAGTACGCGGAGAAGCAGTATGAGCTGCAGCGGAGTGCGCCCGTGTCCGACTTTGACAAGGGTACGTTTCTTGTTGCCGCTGCTCTTGTGCTCTTGTGCTCTTTTCTGCTCCTGCATGTGATGATTTGCCAAAATTAAGCATAGTTCATCTGATTACTGATGACAACTGCAACCATCGTCTTTCGCTCCCATCTGATGCTTCAACCCCCAAAAAGAAATGACTGAATCTCTGCGTTCTTGTCGAACTACACTGACACAACACAGCTCGCTTCAACAACGACCCGGCCAAGTGGTGGAATCTGTTCTACAAGAACAACACGGCCAACTTCTTCAAGGACCGCAAGTGGCTGCATCAGGAGTTTCCCATCCTGACACGGGTGTGTGAGCCCGACGCTGGGCCGCAGACAATCCTTGAAGTCGGCGCCGGCGCCGGCAACACGGCCTTTCCCATCCTCGCACGCAACCGCAACCCGTTGCTGCGCATCCACGCGTGCGACTTTAGCAAGACGGCCGTCGATGTCATGCGCAACGACCCTGCCTATGACCCCAACCACATGCAGGCCGACGTGTGGGACGTGGCGGCAGTTCCCGGCGCCGACAGCGACGACGATGCCACTGCTTTGCCGCCCGGCCTGGGCCCGGCATCGGTCGACGTGGCCATCCTCGTCTTTATCTTTTCGGCGCTATCGCCGCGGCAGTGGAAGCAGGCGGTGATCAACCTGGGGCGCGTGGTCAAGCCCGGCGGTGTGGTGTGTTTCCGCGACTACGGCCGCGGCGACCTGGCGCAGGTGCGCTTCCGCAAGGGGCGGTACCTGGAGGAGAACTTTTACATCCGGGGCGACGGCACGCGAGTATACTTTTTTGAGAGGGACGAGCTGGTCAAGATCTGGACGGGCAGATCTGAGGCTGCTGACAACGTCCCCAGTGACGCTTCTGACGACACGCCTGATGACAAAGAGGCCGACGGACAGGCGCAAGAGCCGGATCTCTTTGGCGAGGACGAGGCGCCCTTCGCCCTGGAGAACATGGGCGTGGATCGGCGGCTGATTGTCAACCGGGCGATGAAGCTCAAGATGTACCGGTGCTGGCTGCAAGGGCGATTCAGGCGGAAGTAGGACGCAATCTAACAGCTGTACGGAGTACTCCAAGACGTAGTTTTTTGACCCACTCACTCCGTGCGGCGCCGTACGGAGTACAAAGAACGGCCTGCACCGTCCTCTTTCAGCGCAGGTGGAATGCCGGCAAGGTACTTTCTAGCGCACCGTCGCCCATCTCCGCTGAAAACGCGGCGCTAGACCCGCTAGCTTGGGGTCCTTACAAAGGCGTCGGCGCTCTTTGGCGTCCCAGCCCTCCCTTGGCTCAGCAAAGCGATGACGTCGTCTCTTTTTTTGCCCCTCCGCCTTCTCATTCACAGCTCCGGCCAGCTTCTTAGTGTAAGCGCTCATGTACCCGGGATTTTCAGCTCAATGACCCTTCCGGGAATATGACGCCCAGCCCTTTGGCGTCGTGACGTCGTTGTCCGTTGCGTCTGCAGATATTAGAGCTCGTTGTTCCAAACGTTCTTTTGGCGTTTTCCTTGTGCGTTTTCCATCGGCATAGTTTTCTTTGCACAGCCATTCCACAACAAGCTCGTATTCTCCTGCAGCACACCCTTGCACAGAACGGCAGCTGCCAATCACAAGATGCCGCCGTCCGGATCCACGGCGCAACACCGCCAGTCTGCGCCCCGCGACAGGAAGCAAGTCCAGAACCAGCCAGGTAAGCTCGATCTGTCTGCTGTCTCGATCTCTCTGCTCTGTCTCTCTGCCTCTCTTTCTCCTCTCTCTCCTCTTTTTCCTCTCTCTCCTCTCTCTCCTCTCTCTCCTTTCTCTCCTCTCTCTCCCTCCTCTCTCTCCCTCCTCTTACACACCCTTTCACACCCTTTCACTCACCCTCTCACCCCGTGTTACTCTCATCCCCACCCACCTGCACCCAACTGACACCCCAGACCTCTCCGGCCGCCTCGTCTACGCCGACCCCCGCAGCTTGCCCTCGTATCCTTCTCTCGGCGTCAAATTGGACTGCACCAACTCGGCCGCTCTCCTCGCGGCCGCCACAACAAAAAGCCCCCCGCCCATCGTCGACACTGGCGGCCCTGTCAATTCCACGTCGCTGAAAGCCGCCGCTGCTGCTGCCAGCGCTGCATTGCACGTTCCGCCCAACCCGGCACAGGCCGCATCGCACAACGGGGCCGAACAGCGTGCTGCCGAAGCACCCGACCAGTCGCCGTCACGGTCCGAGGTAGGCAGCACCACCGGCTCGTCAATGGCTGCCGCCTCTCATGCGGTTGGATCCGCCGCGTCGGCAACGAGACATCAGCGCCGGCCCACGAGTGACCCGGTCCCGACGGCCTCCGTCAACATGCCGTCCCAGTCGCCGCCTACCTCGTCGTGGGGCAACTCGGCCGCCACACAGGCCTTCCGGAACAGCCAGATTGCTGCCGCCGCCAACGCCTCGGCGCCGCCGGAGAAGCCGAGCCCCGAAGTGGCCGCGCTCGGGCCGCAACCGTCGCTGCGCGCAGCCATGGGCGCCATGAGGTCCGCCGGCAACCGAGGCACAAACGGGGACGTCCTCGTGCCAAGAACGAGAATGAGAGCCACGTCCAGCCCTCTGACTCTGCGCCAGCAACAGCAGCAGCAGCAGCAGCAGCCACGGGCGCACTTTGCGCCGCAGGCCTCCGACACACCGCCTTCGGCCAGCACACCGACTGCCAATGCTCTCAGTGCGGCAGCCTTTGCCCACAGCGGCCAGTCCAAGCAACGGCTTGCCGCGGGCAGCCGCATCAGCGTCGGGCCCGACGCCGGCGCCGTGCCCTTCACCACGATGAACCGGCAGCTGTTCACGTCGCATCCGAACATTGGTCCCGAGGCGGAAGACCAGCAGCGCACAGACGTGCTGCATGCATCTGCCATTGCCATGGCCAAGAGAATGTACAATCCCAAGGCCGACGGCGGGGCTGGCGCCAGCACCAAAAACGCACACACGACGCTGCAGGAGGCGGCGTACAAGCTGGCGCAGGAGCGCCTCGACAAGCTGCACGAGGTGTACCAGAAAGATCGCGACTACCGCGATCACTACGTGGACCCGAACCTGGGGGCTCAGCTGGCCGCCGAAGCAGGTGGCGGTGGTGACGGTGGCGACGGCGACGGTGACGGTGACGGTGGCAACGACATGTCGCGCCGCTTCTCCATCCGTAACCGTCTGCGTCGCCGCCGGTCGTCGAGCGACAGTGTGGTGGCAGAGGACCGCAAGCGGTCTATGGAGATCCGCAACCAGATGTCGCTGCTGTCGACGCGCATCTCGGAAGTCGACCAGGAAAAGAGACGGCGCGACCGCCAGACCGTCCTTTTGGCTGCCCAGCGCAACGTCAAGGCGCAGCTGCACGATATTGACGAGCAGGTGTACGCCCAGTCGGGCCGCGTCCCGCCGGCGCGCCTGATGGCGTGGGAGGCCAAAGCCCAGGCCGCGGCGCAGACGCGGGCCAACGCGCGTCTCAGCTCGTATCCGCGCTCCGACCAGGTCGATATCGGCGGCGGCAAATTCATGGACCGGTCCGAGGTGGAAAAGATTGCGGCCCGCCGCATGCAGCCGGTGATTGACGACATCAACCAGCGGGCCGAGCAGGAGCATGCCCGCCAAGCAGCGCAGCGCCACGAAGAGGACCAGCGCAAGGCCGACGCCGAGATGCTCAAGGCACGCGATAAGGAGATGAAGGATCTGTATCGGAAGATGAAGCGTATGTTTTTTTCTTTCTTCTGTTCTTCTCCCTTCTCCTTTCCTTCTTGCTAACTGAACAGGCGACGAAAAAGAAAAGAAAAAGGCTCGCAAAGCCGAAGAAAAGGTTGCAAAGAAGCATGACCATGTTTCGGGCCCGCAAACGGAGCCAGACCTCGCTGACGCTGACGATGCGGAAACCATGACGGCCGCCGACACCACCGGTGCTGAAGCCCCAGAGACAACGCCTGTCAACGGGTTCTTGCTCGTCAACGGCGCCGCATCCTCCCAGCAGCACGACGCGACCACCCGGCCGGGTGAGCCGAGCGGCTCGTTTGTTGGCGATGACCTTGCGCCTGGCGAGGGCAACAAGCGCGCCAGTCGCCGGCTCTCCAGGCTGTTTGTCAAGACAAAGGACAAGGAGCCAGCGCAACAGCAGAGCGACGCAGCCGGCGGCGGTACAGGACCCGCACCCGCCATCATTGTCGGCACGGCCGCTGGCTTGGCAGGCGTCGCCGGCGCTGCCGGCACCGTCGATACTGCGCCGACCGGTCCCGTGCGCGCGACGTCGGACAAGGCGTCCACGCCCATCTCGCCGTTGTCGCCGCTGTCCGACAACGAATCCGCGTCGTCGTCGCCCACCACCAAAGTCAAGACATGGATCAAGTCGCGCTTTGCGCGGCCGCAGGCGAAGTCGACTGCCTCGACAGCAACGAGCGGGTCTGGTGCCGGGTCTGGTGTCGGGGCCGGTGCTGGTGCCGGCGTCCCAGCCGTCGCCCAGAGAGAGACTGTCGAGATGCAGCAGCAGCCGCCACCGACAGGAAGAGCGTTTGTCGGTGGCCATGCCCTGACAAATGCCGAGACCGCTGGCGCAAAGGAACGGACCGGCAGCGGTTCCGGCGCCGCGGGATCCTCTTCTGGTGCTCTGAAGGCGCCCATGGTCGCTGTCGGTGCTGCCGTGGGCGTGGCCGCCGTTGCTGCTATTGCTGCTGGTTCGTCGTCTGGTGCTGGCCCTGCCACATCCGGCGTCGGTGCCGGCGCCGGCGACAGCACATCGAGTCTCGGCTTCCACAGCCTCAGTGACCAGGGCGACGGCGAGACCACGACCGCCGGCCCAGCAGCCGACGCGGCACCATCCAAGGGCGCATCGCCATCGCTCCGCGCCGGTCCCGCCTTCAACGAGAACGGCACAAGCTTCGGCCTGGGGCCCCTCACGCCAGAAACCATGGGTCCTGGCGTGTCGACGTCGACGTCGGGGCCGGGCGCCGCGGCGGCATCAGGCGAACCTCTGACGAGCGACGCGACGAGGCGCCGCGGCGGCAGCGATGACTATGCGAGCAGCAGCCACAGCCGCAGCAGCAGCCACTACAGCAACAGCCACTACAGCAACAGCGGACACGCTGCGGGCTTGACCAGCACGGGCTTCGGCCCGGTCGATACCAGCGTGCTCAGCAGCATTGTCTACGCGCCGAGCGTGCCGCAGACACAGCAGCAGCAGCAGGCAGGCATCGGCAGCGACAGCCGCCATCTAGCCGAGGACACCGCCACCGGCGGCAGCACCACCTATGTGTCCGTGCCGCCACCCTCGTCCTTTGCCGCGCCGCCGACGTCGGTCGGCGGGATCTCGGACGAGTCGGGCAAGGCCGGCGTCGACGCATCGGCGCTGCCGCCGCCTTCAAGTCTCCGCGACCCGGCACAGAAGAAGAGCGCCAGCCCGGTTCGGGACTCGCGGTTCCTCGAGAACTTGGAGTAGTTTTTTTGTCTTGTATTTCTGGGGTTTTGGATAGTTTTTCTCGTTCTGCTAAACCTGTTCGGTTCGTTTTTGTTGATCTTGTTTCTTGGTTTCAAACCTCGGATCTTATTAGGTAGGATTTGTTTTCTGGTTTATATGTTGAATATTCCCATCCTCTTGGAATTCCCATCCTCTTGGAATTTTTTGAATTCAAAATACACGTCTCTTTTATTACCACTTAATCTTACACCCGGAACTCGTTATACAAAAACGCCCAACGCCACTCTTGACGCTCACCCCAGCAATATGATACAGGATATAATACAGCCATCCTCTTCCACCTACCTACAATCAATAGGCCCGCCCGGGTTGGTACGCAACCGCCGGCTCCGCCAGCGGCTGGCCCTCGTTGATGGCCGCGGTGGCAAAGCCATTTGCCGGGACAGTCCGAGGCATACGCGTCGCGCGCGCGGCACTCTGGCCATAGACGCCACCATAATTGCCGCCGCCACCGTCTATATAGCTGGCGGCGGTCATGTCTTGCGCACCGCCGACGACGCGTCTGGACGAGCCATTCTCGGCGCGGGCCAGATCGTGGTCGTTGACGTGGTCGTTGACGTGGTCGTTGGCGTGGCCGGTGACGTGGTCGTTGGCGTGGCCGGTGACGTGGCCGTTGGTGTGGCCGTTGACATAGCGGTCGTTGACGTACCGATCGTCGTACCGATCGCCGACAGACTGGCCGCCCATCCGCTGCTGCTGCTGCTGCTGCCGTTCCAGCTCCTTCTCGTTGTGCACATCGTTGAGGAACTGCCCGCGGCGGGCGCGGGCCGCCGGGAACAGGTCGACGCAAAAGGAAAAGATGTAGACAGCAAAGATAAAAGCAATGATCCATTCCACAATCGCAGCGGCCGTCTTGTGCTTGTGCTTGGAAAAGGTAAGGCCGACAAAGATGACGGCGAGGACAAGCTCGATGAGGACGAAAAACAGCTTGATCCAAAAGGAGACGTGCAGGATGCGGAGATGGCGGTGGGCTGATGGTCAGAAGGGAGAAAATGAAGAGAAAAAGACTCGATGAAGGAGGGCTCACCCTGGCCAAGCCGCTGGTACTCCCAGCAGATAAAGATGGCCGACAGCACGTAGCCGCCGAGGAAGCACAGCAAGAAGCCGTCGTGCAGCGACTTGTGGTGGGCCACGTCAAAGACGGACAGCAGGATCAGGCCGGCCGTGCCGACGAGAGCAAACAGGATTGTTAGCCAGGCCAGCACGCGCTGCCCGAGCGAGCCGTTGGGCGCCAGGCGGCCGGCGTGGCGCAGCCAGCGGTCGGCCAAAAAGGAGAGGTCGAGCGTGGCCGTGGTGACAGCGCAGAGCGCAATGAAGACGGGCTTGAAGCGCGGCGACGCGCCAATGTCGCTGATGTAGGCCACGCTCTGGTCGCTGTCCATGGACGAGTAGTGCTCGCGGTGCGTGTCGACCAGCCAGCCGATGAGCATGCCGAGCAGCATGCCGAGCCAGACGGCGCCCGACAGGACGGGGAGCATCTTGAGAGCCGTCAGCAGTGCGACGATGAACGCTGCATAATGTGCCGGCGAGCCAGGGGAGAACCTACCCAGTACGATATGCCACACAACATGATGGGCGAGCAGACAGACTATCCCACAATGCTGAAGATGTCGACGGTGGTAACGGGCGGCGTGGTCCTGGTGCAATCGGAAACGATCCTCGTCATGCTGTGTTCTCAAGACCTCACACCTCAGCCGAATCAGGGTTCAGATATGTGGGAAGAGCGGGAAGATTGGTCCTATACATGCCCGCTGTTTTCGCTGCTTTGCATGGAGCTTATGAGGAGAGCTGCCGCGTGTAGCATGACGTCAAGTAGTCGATGCATTATTCACTCGTGACATTCCTCAGTAGGAACTGCGTAGTGCGTTCCCCATAAATACGGAGTACTTACTATTCGTGCGGTACATGTTCGGAGTATCTTCTGTCATACTGCACGGATAGGCGTACCGTATTTCAGCCAGCCCCACTGCGAATACGTGCGCTATTCCTCCCTTGAGCGAAGTCGCGTCGTTAACGGCGTCGTTGTAAGTCACGTGTTCATAGCCGGCTCTCCCTACTGTATTTCCCCTAAAGCGCCCCGGCCAGAGTTCCCCTTTCCTGTGCCTCCTCAAGCATCACAACCGATTGCCTTTCCCCTCTCTGCGCTCTCGATCCTCACGCCTCCGCCGCCTCCGCCGCCTCCTACAGCCGCATGCTTCTCTATTTCCACCCCCAGACTCGCAACCCTACAGACAGCCGCTTTACAGCAACCCTCGACGTCCTACAAACGCTCTGTCTCGCCGCTCTTCCGCTCTTCCTACGTCTGCTCCCTCTCTCGCCTTGTCCTCCGTGCTGCCGTGCAACGCCATTCTCGTCCACGATCCATCCTGCCCTCCTTCCTCCTGCTGTGCAGCAGCCCTCGCCCCAACTGAACCGGACAGGATAAACGACAGCCGCCGACAACCCAATCAGGAAGCCCAAAGGAGACCTACGGGGTAAAGAATCGGCAAGATTTGAGTTCGACTTCTCCTGCAAAGCACGCGCTTCATTGCCCAGGCCCGTGAGCTTTTCCGTCTCGGTGCTGCCCTACTCTTTGCTTCTAGCTGGCGCCACAGCATCATCCATCCTCTCCAACGCAACCCTTTTTTTGGTGCAGAAGCGCACCTGCTGTTTGTTCCCCACTTCTCCCACGCCCACACCCCCTTTTCCCGTCCTGTCTGTCCCTCCTTTCTTCCCCGCCACAGACCACTTCCGCCGTCTTTCCTTCACTGTCGGTTTCTCTTGTTGACCTGCCGTCGACACCCCGGAACGCCGTTGTCGACCAGCCCGCACTGCGTCCAGTCAACCCTTCCCTCCGTCCTTCTCTTCCCCTTGCTGTGGCCTCATGGGCTCTGTTTGAGACATCTTGAGGCCCCAAAACAGCTTCTGCCGATCCTCTCCTATTTCGCATACGAGTTCCGCCAACCAATCTAAACCAAGTTTTTCCCGCTGCTGTCACTCGCAGGGAAAAAAACTGCCTCGTCTGACCCCGGCCTGCAAATAAGATTCCTTTCCATAACCCCTACCCCTTTTCCCTCTTTCGCTCGCCGCCGCAGCAAACCGTGAGCCGCCACAGCAGACTGTGAGCAACGGACGCGTGCATGCCACACTGAAAGAACGCGTGTACGCCTACAAGACGAGAAGGAAGATCGAAAAATCTTAGATCCATAAATACCGTCCCCTCCCCCTCCGGCTATCCGCTTCGCCGTGCTCTCTGCCGAACATGTCGGACCTTTTATCGGACCAACCAGGTACGTTATCTTGCAATGGACGGGGGTCTTGAGTGCGTGCGTGCGTGGGATGTGTGACCTGAGGCTGGTGGGAATTGCAATGCTTGGCTGCATTGCTTGGCCTTGGCTCCCGGCTGTCGCGATCTGCGAATATAATCAGCCCAAGCCGCCGCAAAGCTGCAGACAGAGAGAGAGACCAGAAAACCCTCGATATACAAGAGAACCGACCACCCCTACAACTATCACCAGCGCCACGCACGGCCGATGCGACCCTACAGCAACGATAGAACGTCTCCCCATCCCGCACCCCCCCTTATCATCGCCCGTCATTAGCTGAGCGGCTGCCATTGTCACAACGGGGGCATCATTTGGCGCCCGTGCATGCTGCCGCCCTGATATACCGCGCTCGACTCGCCACCTTTTCTTACACGGCTGGCAAAACTTGGTTCTTTCGCTTCTTTGGACAGGAAACCCGCATCGCCTTGAGCATCACTTTGTCTGTCTGAAACAAGCTGCTCCAGCTACTTGGTAGCTCTTGTACTCGCTGCTGCCATAGCTGTCGCCGTTTCTCTGTCTCTCTCTCGTCTCGCACAAGCCTTTGGCAATCATCCTAGGACACCGTCTCGACTGCTGCCACGCAAACGCTCAGC
This sequence comes from Ophiostoma angusticollis, assembly GCA_019925545.1. NCBI lineage: Eukaryota > Fungi > Ascomycota > Sordariomycetes > Ophiostomatales > Ophiostomataceae > Ophiostoma > Ophiostoma angusticollis. The sequence continues at coordinate 211,239 of JADHKL010000024.1, forward strand.
TTACCGTCCACTGCGCAACTTTACTGCGCAACTTCACTGCGCAACTTGTCAATTGCTCAGCTTGAATACTTACTCCCATCTTTCTCTCCAGCGGACGCCCGCACAACGCACCTGTCATCGAACAATCCGTTTCGTGCACGAGCTGTCTCGCCATCGATTCCCAGCCCGACGTCGCCATTTCTCGACCCTCCAGTCTCGCGAAACCCTTTTCTGGATACGGCAACCCAAGATACATCCCCGGCAAACGACAACCTACTGGTTACCATAGACGACATGTCTTCCCAGCCTGGCGCCACTCCCGGCGTGTCCCAGTCGTCGATTGACGAAATCTTTGTAGGTCTTCAAGCTCTCCTAACCTTTTTTTGCAGTATTGCCATGTTTCGGATAATCCTTTTCTTCCCGTTTCCGTTTCCGTTTGCCATTTTTGGTGTTTTTTCTTGATTTTGTACAATTTTCCTGTTGCTGTCCCACTCGCACCTTCTATTTCGGGAGGGCTCGACAGTCGCTCTTTCCTCGTGTTTGTCGCCGCTTTCCCCCAATCTGTTTACTTTCTTGGCTGCTCTGTTCCTTTCCGTTTCCAACTCCTCGCCTCTGCATCGCGTTTGCATCGCCTCTGCATCACCTCTGCATCACTGCATTCCCACCGACTTTGTCAACTAACATGCTTGCAGACCTCTCTCAAAATTGACAACACGATGTCTACAACCACAGCAACTCCCAGCGTGGCCGGCCCTTCTAGATCCCCCGTCGCTGGCGAGTCGCCGCGAAAGCCTGCGGATGGCCGTATGCCGCGCCCGCCTTACGGTCCTCCGCCAGGCCGCGGCCGTGGTCGTGGAGGTCCTCCGCCGCATCGTGCTAAGAACGTGCCTCCGCGGCAGTCTCCTCCACCAAACCACCGCCCCACTCGCTCCCAGGAGGAAGCGTTGAAGATGAGGAAAGGGTCGGCTGCTGGCGCGTCCGGTGACCTTCTCGACGCCGGGTCGTCCGCTGGCGGATCCCGCCGCCCGTCGCAGTCTCGGCCTCGCCGCAACTCTGAATCGTCTCTTGCTCCCAACGATAAGACCACCTCTAAGAGCGACAAGGTCGTTCGTGATCCGCGGAAGCGCGAGCACGCTGCGCCACGCCCCAGCCGCCGTAACGATATCATCGACCAAATGGATGCGTCGAGCATTTTTGGCAATGGTACGGTTCTATTCCCCTGCACCTAAATACTCTGCTTCATCCTTCATTGGCTAGACAGCCGCTAACAGTCTCCAGTTTTTCACCACGATGGGCCCTTCGATGCGTTGAACCCCCACCGGAACAGGAAGGGCAGCCGGCGTGCCCCTATCCAGGCCTTCCCAAAGGACTCGCTCAACAATGTCATTGGTGGCTCTGGCCCGATCAACACACGACCCGACCACCGTACGTTCTTGGGCCAGGGCGAAGGCGAAGCGTTTCATGAATTCTCTGGCAATCACCAGCCAGTTCCTCCCCCGGTCAATGATAAGTTTGGTTCATCCAGCCGTATCGGCGTCTTTGACCCCCTCCAGCGGAGCTCCGTTCTCCATGGTGACCAATCCCTTGGACTCGGCACGTCAACCTTCCTCGAGGGAACTCCGGCCGCGCGTACAACCATCCAGCGCCGCGAAGCGGAACGGGCACATGACAGCTACGAAAACCCGCTCCAACGGAAGAAGTCGCTTGCCCAGCGATTCCGAAGCATCAACCGTGGCCCAAGGGAGCCGCGCGAGCCTCGTGCATACAGCACTGACGGCGGCCCAATGTCATCGCAGTCTGCGTCTGCTAGATACAACGCGGACGCGAGTGCTTTCGACGAGTTCGACTCCAAGACAGGCGACGATGTGATCACCGTCCGCAGAAAGAACTCTGTTCTTCCCAGTCCGCCCCCACCAAGCCCTCCTCGTGGCCTTGGCCTGGAGCGCCGGTCCACAACAGACGGTAATACCCCCTCGGCGTCGTCGAATATTGGCGCTGCCGTTACCACCAACGTGACTGGACCAGGCCGAACAGCTGAAGAACCCACACAAAAGTCGCAAAGCGGCTTGCTGGCCCGGGTGAAGAGTCTGAAAGGTGGCCGCCGGCCGGCTCCTCCCCCTCCGACAGCCAAGGACTAGACGAGAGAGGCTCAGGAAGACCGGGAGCGACCTGTCGTGATTTTGTGTTGTTTCGGGAGACGTGCAAAGATGGACGATGGCGCAAAGCAAGCGCACACAATAGAACGTGCGGACGGACAAGGCAAAGCGCGCGTTGCTGTGACCTAAGGCGAAGGAAGGACTGACTAAATGATGCTCCTTTCCTTTTTTTCCCATTATACCTTTGAGACTTTGGTTTTTCGAGCAAACAGGACTGTTCTGGAGGGGCTGGCGTTTCTTTTGGTTTGCAGCAGCAGCAGCAGCAGCCTGTGCAACTACCGTCCTTTCCCCCCTTTTTCCGCGTCCTTTTCATATCCTTTCTATCATTGTCAATTTTCCTGACCTTTGTCCACTGCGCGCCGACACTCGACGCCAGACGGAGGACTCAGCTTGCCAAGTAGAAGAACGTTGAACGCCATTATCGTATCCTTTCAATAACTTGAGTACAGCGTGATGCACGTGGGTGTCGCCAAGCATATATCGTGGAGAGCATTTCGCTTTCCTGGCTTTTTGCTTGCTTAGGATGCTCGCCAGGATGCTCGCCGTGACCCCTCTGAAAGACCCGCACTTTTCCTGTATTAACCCTCGATCACGCTAATTCCAGCTCAATATAATACGGACTCTACGGAGTACACCCCCTTCGTCAAGCTTGCCATCAGGATCATTTCTCTATATTAAATGGAAACGGCAGCTGAGTCTCCACGAGGCCCATGAGTGAAGACAGCACCCAGCTCCCCAATCGACCAGACAAGGCAGCCATGCCAACCGCGTCGACAGAAAATGCAACAGCAGAGCAGCCACTGCATCTACCGCCGCCGTCGCAGCATGCGTCATGGACGCCGTACCGGAGTGGGTGCTCCGGCTTTGATAGCCAGGTGCTGGGCAAGAATGGGCAGAGCGCCGGACTTGGCGGCGGACTCGTTGGCTTCAGTGCCGATGGCGATGTTGGGCTCGTGGTAAATACACCCCTGCTGCTGCATGCTGTGTACTTGTGCCTGTCGTTTCGTTGGTTCCTGACTCCTAGGAAAACCCAGCTGTCTCTTCAGCTTGCTGTCCAGCACCTGTGGCGAGACCCAGCTGCCACGGCACGGCTGATCACGACGCACCCTGTGGCACACGTCGTCCGCCTCCTGCGAGGCGTCCTACGAGGCGTCCTGCGAGGCGTCTCAGGAGCAGACCGTCTGGCGGTGCCTGGCGAGACGTCGTCTGACCAAAGGGTCAACATACTCGGCCGCATCCTCATATCTCGCATTTACGGGCCGGATGATCTGCAAGCGGTCCTCGACGAGCTCGAAGCGGGCCTGCCCTTCCAGCGACTGTGGTCGGCCAGCGTGCGAAGGAAAGGCGACGGGGCGGCAGAACGAAAACAAGACGACGACAGCAGCGGGGTGAACATGCCCGCGATGCCCGCGATGCCCGCGATGCCCCGGCGCCCCGACATTGTCATCCTCACAGAGCTGGACCACCACTTCAAGTGGATGCGTGTACAGGGCCACGGCGGCCGGCCCTACGCACTCTACGCGCAGCTGATGCGTCGCCTGCGCGGTCTGGCTGCTGATCGACCCGCCGCTACTGGGGCGTTCCACCCATCGCCGCCAGAAGCTGCAGCAGCAGACCCTTCGTCATCGGCGGCGGCGGTACCAGGTCGACCGTCGACCCGGCCACCGACTCGGCCTCTCGTCTTGGTTCTCAACGGCACGGCCATGCGACGCCCCGAGACTGGCCAGGCACATCCTACCTCTGGGGACTACTACTACTCTGCCAATTCTACGGCTGGAGCCGACAGTCATCATCCCAGTGCCTCACCGATGCAAAGCAGCATGGATCAAGATACAAACTACCGACTTGCTCTGACGGCTCTGCAGCACGGGAAACACCGTGGACGGCCAGATGTGTTCCGGCTCTGCTGTGACGAGCTGGCCTCGGCGCAGGGTCTCGAGCCTCAGTACAAGAGCCTCATGAACTACTTCTGCAGCCTGCACATCTTCTTCACGTGCCTCCCAGCCGAGCTCGTGGATCTCTGGGCAGACGGCGGTCCGGAGGCGCTCTGGTTCGCCACGGTCGAGAGCGACGACAGCGAACTGTGCATGCGAACGAGGAGGGATGCTGTTCTTTGTTCGCGCCACGGCATCGTCCAGGATGCAGACCAAGTGTGAATGGAGAAGCAGCAGCGGCAGTTTCGTGACGACCAAAAAAGAATATAAAGACAGGCTACATCTATAGCTACAACGAAAAAAGACTTGCCGACAACCCGTCGACCTCCGCTAGCACCTATAGAAAGTGGAAAAGCAGGGACCTCCTCACAGCTTGGCGCCGGATTTGCGCCGTTTTGCCTTTTCCTGGTCGCGCAAGAGACGGCGCAGGATCTTCCCGCTCGGGCTCTTGGGAATGACATCGATAAACTCGACGCCGCCCTTGAGCCACTTGTACGGCGCCTTGTGCTGCTCGACGTTCTTGATGATTTCGCGGGCCACCTCGTCGTCTGGCTTCGACGCATACGCGCGCGACTTGACTACAAACGCCTTGGGCACCTCACCGGCCCGCAGGTCCGGCACCTGGATGACGGCCGTGTCCTCGACAGACGGGAGCGTCAGCAGGTGCGCCTCCAGCTCGGCCGGCGCCACCTGGTGGCCCTTGACCTTGATCAGCTCCTTGATGCGGTCGACGATGACAATGTGCTCGTTGCCAGACGGCGCCAGGGTCACAATGACCTCGTCGCCAGTGCGGATCCACCGGCCGTCGTCGTGGTAGATAAACGTCTCGCTGGTGGCCTTTTCGTTGTTGAGATAGCCCAGCACGACGGCCGGGCCCTGTACCAGAAGCTCGCCCGGCGTGTCATACTTTGTCACCTCGTTGCCGTCGGCGTCAATGATCTTGGCCCGGACGCCAGGGACCAGCGAGCCAGACGAGGGGCCGTAGGTATCGTGCTCGCTTGTGCTGCACACGACCGTCGCCGTCTCGGTCATGCCTTGGTTGGTTAGGTCGAGTAATGGGAGAGAGAGAGAGAGAGAGAGAGAGAGACATACCATATCCTTGACCAAAACTCCAATTCGGAAACGCCTTCTTTAGATCCCGGAGGGTTTCCTCGCCCGTGGGTGCGGCACCGGCGTATAAGAAGCGGGCACTAGACACATCATACTTGGCCACAATGTCCTGTGAGTGCAGCAGCCGGATAAGAATTGGCGGCACCTATGTGCAGGGGGCGGTCAGCATAGGAAGCACCCGAAGCATAGAAAAAACGCCACGGAAAGGGAAAACATACAACGCGGAGAAGCTGGATCCGGAACTTCTGGATGGCGGCCAAAAAGGGTTCAAGCTCAAACTTCGGCAGCACAATGATCTGGTCGCCGCGGAACGTGCCGGCATGGGCAATGACGACCAGGCCGTAGATGTGGCTGAAGGGCAACTGGCCCACTTCGTTCTGGAACTCAATGCCGAGCTGCTTACGCCCATACGCCTCATACGTCCCTATCTGCATGGTGTTGGCAATGACATTACGGTGCGAGATCATGACGGCTTTCTGCGAATGGTCAGTTGCGGGTTTCCAAGCCACAGAGAAAGGCCACCTACCGGAAGCCCAGACGTGCCGCTCGAGTAGCAGAGAAAGGCGGTCTGGCGGTCTCCCTGGCCCTTGACCCACTGCACCGTCTCGAGAGCGGGCAGCTTGGAGCCCTCGGCAACGAGCTGGTCGACGGTGAGGTGCTTGGCGAGCTTCTCGGCGGGGACCGTGCTGGGAAGCGGCAAGTCGATGATGTAGACCTTGTCGTCGGGGATGCCGACGGCGCGCGCAGCCTCGAGGGCGGTGCCGAGCAGCGAGGCGCACGTGAAGACGGCCTGGGCGCCGGAGCTGGTGAGCTGGTGCTGCAGCTCCTGGGCCGAGTAGGCGGCATTGGCGGGCGTGGCGATGCCGGAAAAGCGGTGGGCCGCGTACAGGACAGGCATGTAGTCGATGGCGTTGAGCGAGAAGACGCAGAGAACCTTCTCCCACGGCGTGCCGACGTTGGGCGACCAGCCCAGGCGCTTGCCCAGGGCGCGGGCAAGGAAGTCGACACGCTCGACCATCTGTGGCCAGCTGTAGGACTTGCCCGTCAGGCCGCAGGTGTAGGGCGGGCGACGTCTCTCGAGCGGTGGCGCGCCATAGCCGGGGCCGGTCATGAACTGCTCAATGGTCACGGAGTCTGGGGGGTCTGGAGGGGGGATGCGTCAGACTTTTTTTCTTTGCGTGGCTCCTTCTCCCATGCAAAGAGCTCAGGCACGACTGGGACGTGGCGATTTACTCCAACTTACCAAAGGGCAGCTGCGGCACCCATTTCGGAGGAAGGAACACCATGGCTGCGGTTTACGGTCACGGCAGGCGCGGGCAAGGGAAAAAGAGTCGTCGAGGGCAGAAAGGTCAATAGGCACCCGGCGAGAGAGGTACGGAGGGGGACGGTATGGTGAAAGGAGACACCAGAAAAGACAAAAAAGGGGAACGCGGAAACATTTTGCGAAGAAAGCGCAACTACAGAGGAGAGGTATCGTTCGGCATATAAAAAAACCGGCGCCTGGCAGGTTGGTCTGCGGAGAAGTTGGAGTAATAGTGACCACTCTCGATCCAATCGCATGTGCTCAGAAAGCGAGACAAGGCTTGCGGGGGAACCCAGAGTCTAGGGGAGAAGCCGACTGTCAGGGGCTCTAGGAGGTCTGGGAGCCTTCGCCGGTACAGCTGCGCCGCTGACCCGCGCTAAGAAGCACGCCGTTCGGCATGTCGTTTAGGGATAAGCCTGGCGGGGACAACGCTCGGCTCCGCAGTTGAAGAGCGATATTCGAGTTTATGTACTGTGGGCAGTGAGGACGTCAACAGAGTCTGGTGGTGACAGGCAGATGTGAGAGTTCGCCGTCGTCTCGACTCTCGAGTACTGCTCCGTACTCCGGAGGCCGGGAAGCACTTTGGCGTCTTGGCTGCGGCGCAGGCGGTTTCGTGGATGATTAGTAAACATTTTATGTGACCTGCCCTTTTTGTACAGATCAGAGGCAAGGACAGGGTGCCATGTAATACTCTATCCATGTACTGTGTATACGAGGACGTACTAGCAGGAGCATTGCGTATTTCACAAAATACTTCCCAAAGAAAGAGCGCGAAAACGGCCTTCCTCCGACATGGCGGCAACACCGGCACGGGAATTCGCGTGTTAGTGGAAAACCCGACGGGGACAGGCGGCAGTATGGAGAGAGGGAGAGAGAGAGAGGGTGGGAAAGAGGGAGAGAGAGAGAGAGAGAAAGAGAGAGAAGAAGAGAGGAAGCAAGGATAGAAAAAAGAGAGAAAATGCCCATTGTCACAAGATACACAGAGAAAGCTCCCTCAGCTCACAAGCAACACCACGCTGCCAAAGTGCCGCCGCATGTCCGCCGCCTCCACGTCGTGCGTGTCCTCCACCTCGCCCCACTGTGCCGTCTGGAAGGCCGTCTCAATGTTGGCCGCCGTCACGGCGTCCTCCACGGAGATGGGGTCCTCGGCTGCCGCACCACCTGCGGCCGCCGTCTGCGACCACCCGGCGACCAACCGCGCAGCCAGCGTCAGGCTCTTGCCCGTCAGCGCCGCACGCTCCACGGCGGCCAGGTCCCAGCCGCTGAGCCCGGTCAGCCACTGCCGCACGGCCTCGCGCGTCTCGCGCGGGTGCGGCCGCAGCAGCAGCAGGCTGTCGCCGACACCCAGCACGGGCTCCACCATGACGCCTGGCAAGACGTGCGTCGCCAGGTAGGCCAGGATGGGCGCCGCCGTGCTTTCCTGCAGTTGGCGCAGCGTGGTCTCGCGGCCGTCCACGACGACGCGCGGGCTTGAGCTTGTGCTGCTGTTGGCATTGCTGCCGTTGGTGCTGCCGACCGATCCTAGCAGTCCCTCTTCCTCGTCTGGCGGCGCCCAGCACAGCAGGCTGTCAGAGTCCAGGTAGCGCAGCAGGTTGTCAATCACCGCCGTGCGATGCGTGCGTTGCGTGCGAGGTCTTTGTTCGCCCCCTCCTCCCCACCCGCCGTTTGTCCCCTCCTCCTCCAGGTCCAGCGCCCGGCACACCAGCGACGTCAGCGGCACGCGGTGGCCCTGCGTCGCCTGCTGCACCGACGACAGCATGTCCCACTCGACCGCCAGCGCGTGCGCTAGCAGCCGCTTCTGCGGCGGCAGGCGGATCACCTGTTTGCCGGTCGGATGCCGCAGCAGCCGCTGGTCCAGCCGGACTTGTAGATGCTTGTTTCCCGCGCTGTCGGCCTCGACTGGCGCGGCCGTCTCGCCAACCACCAGCTCGACCGGCTCGCCCGTCTCGCCATCCACCAGCTCGACCTTGGTCGTTTTCCAGAACCGCTTGCTGCTGCTCCCTGTCGTCCGCGCCGCCAGAGCCTTGCGCCGGCCGATGCGGACGGCCCGCTCCTGCGCTTCGCGCACCGGGTCGTGGCCCCGCTGCCGATGCTGTTTCAGCTTCTGGATCAGTCTCTTCTGCTCCTCTCGCTCGTCCTGGCTACTACGCGGTGCCGCTTCGTACACGTCATGCTGCCCGGCCTGGTCAGGCAACGTAAACGTGTCCTGGCTCTGGCCCTGGCCCTGGCCATAGATCGGAACGACCTTGGCGGCACGGCTCGAGCTCGGCACAAGAGGCCCTGGTGCGGCAGCAGCAGCGGCAGTGGAGGAGGAAGAGTGGAATGGTCGTAGACGGACGGCAGTACAGGACAATCGTAAAGGGTTTCGTAACAGTGGCTGTAAACATTGTCGTGCTTGTCGCGTCGCCATTGGTATTGGCGGCCGGGCGCTTTGCCGAGGTAGCTGCGACAAGCAGCTGCGCGCGGCCGTCCGCATATGCGTTCGCGTGACCGGATGCATCTTTGGCGAGCTCCCGTTGGTGGCAGTCGTACGTGCAGTTGAAAGTATCGAGATGCTCTGGACCAAAATCACCGTGGTTGCCGCTGCAAGATTTTGCAGCTTCTCATGGACCCACTTTTACCACCAGAGCCAACCTGCAGCAACACTGTTCTGCTTGCTTTCTAACAGCCCTCTCTACTCCTGGCATCTCATCAAGAGACGTAGATTGGACTGGGCACAGAAGCAACGGACTGATTTTCCACAAGCAACGAGACGCACAATGGCCGTAGGCTATGGATATACAATGCAATCTTCCGGTTCTACGCTGATACAAAACGAAGCAATGAATACAACGACAAAAGTTCCCCAGCAAAGAATACAAGCACGAAAGCATAAAACACCTCAATCCAAACAGCATCCTGCCGGCGCCTCACTAGTAGGGTGGCCGGGAGATGTTTGAGAGCCGGGTTTCGCCGACCCGGCCGTCAATGCCCTTGAGCAGCGACTGAAGATCCAGATCCGGCGACTCCGCCTCGTCGCCCAAAACGCTCGAGCCCAAAACGCTCGAAAGAATGCTCTCACCGCCCCGGCTCTTAAGGCTCTTCCGATTTGCTTGGAAACCAGAGGAGACCTTGGCCGGCGGCGATGTCTGGCGCGGCGGGGACGTAACCCGTGCGGAGGCGGAGGCCGGCGAGAGGGACAGCTGGGCCTGGTTTGGCTGCACTTGCTGGAACTGGTGCTCGCGAACAATGGGCGACGGCAGCGGCGGCACCGGAGGCACTGCCTCGCCCTCGCTTGGCTGCTGCTGCTGCCCGCTTGCCGCACCGCCTTCAATATCATTGGCCGGCGCATCTCCGTGCTCTTGGTGGCCGGAGCTCGGTGCCGCCGCCCCGTCGCCGCTGCCAGCCGTCGTTCCCCTTCTACTCCCCGGTGGTGGTGGCGGCTGCGCCGTGGGCGAGCTTGGCTCGCGGTCCGCGACGACAGATGTGTTGCCCACGGGGGGGTTGTACGAGAACTCTGACGCGGAAACGTCGTAGCTAGCCATGCTATCCGAACTGTCGTCGTCGCCGCCGTTTCGCTGGCTGCTGCCGTCACCGTGTCGGCTGCCGAGCCTCGCGTGCACCGTGGCACCCATCAGCGCCAGTTTTAATTGATCCACAGACGTGACAAACCCTGCCGCATTGGATCCGAAACCGCCGCCGCCGCCTCTGCTCGACTGGCTTCCCACCGGCGAAGGCGACACGCCGCTGCGGACGCTAGACTTGCGCAGCTTCGTTGCCAGCGGCGAGAGATACTCGTTGTCGCCCGCCGTGCCACGGTGTGCGCTCGAAGACCGGAGGTTCTGGTGGCTCGCCGACAGCGACAGACTGTCCCCGTTGCCGTAGACGTATTCGTTGGCCAGGCCGCTCGACATGTTCGCCATCAGACGGGTGCGGCCCGCGTTCGAGTTCGTTGCCAGCGTGGCCGACCGCGATCCGCTGAGCGACGCCGATTTGCTGCCGGTCTGCTGCTGCATGGTCTGCAAGACGCCTTCACGAGACCAGTCAGAGAGCATCTGGTCCTTGAAGGATGCCGGAACCTCGTCGTCCAGATCGGCGCCGTTGGATGCGCCGCCGTTATGTGTGCCGCCAGCGCCAAAGCCATATGCGCTGCCAAAGCTACTGCCTGCGCCTGTCCCGCCGGGAGCTCTGAGAGGGCTAGTAGCAGGGCTTTGCATCGGCGAGCTGGTCGCATGCTCTTGGTAACTAGTGCAAATGCTTTCGACCAGCGACAGCCGGTCGTCAAAGGGCAGCAGCGCCTCTGACTCAATCTCGTGCAGCGGCATGCGAGGCTGCGGCCGGGACATGCCGGGCGTTCCGACAAGCTCCAGCATTGGCGCTGGGACTTGGACGCCCTGGACCCAAAAGTGCTTGGTGCGGCGGCGCGTCACCTCGTTTCGGATGACGTGGCCGACGAGAGACGATTCAAGCTTGAATTTCTCGACCAGTGTCCAAAAGTAGCCGTGCACCAGGCTGCCAACCCGCACCTTGGCCTGTGGCGTGTCCACATCTTGGATGGCTTCCTGCAGCTGGAAGATCATGGGCAGGCCATAGCGTGTGGCGTTGACGCCCAGCTTCTCGGCCAGCTTGTAGAGCAGCACGTGCAGCAGAACAATGTCTGTCTCGTAGTCAACATAATCCAGCGCGTTGTCGTAGATGGCGAGATGAAGCAGTGACAGGAAAAACACGCGCCGTTTCCGATGGCCCGACGATGACTTGCCACCGGCATTGCCGGCACCCGCACCGTTGTCGCGATTCGATGCACTCGACACGACTCGTTTTGCCAGCGTAGAAGCCTGACCAGCAGGTGGGCCGTTCTTCGTGCCTGGCCGGGTTCCGGTAACCGACGTGACGGGAAGCGACGAGCCAATGGTGGTTTCGTCGCGCGCGCGTTCGTCGGAACGTGTGACTTCGCGGTCTAGCCAGGTGACGAGAGCGTCAACATACGCCTTGCGCACTTGCCCGTCGGTGTCGCGTAGCAGCCAATGGGTCCCCTCCCATACAAAGACGGGCACACGGTTCCGCGTGAGCGTCTGGTTGCCACTGACTTTGGTCTTGGGGTTCGCAACAAGCAGAATGGCCTTGATGGACTTGAGCAAGGCCGCTTTAGCGGCAGTGAGAGAGAATAGAGAATCGACCGAATGTTGGTGAGGCGGGCTTTGTTTCCGTGTCGGCGAGTCGGCGGCCGTGCCTGCTGCGCCGTCGTCCGGCTTTGCCTCGTCGCCGCCGCCCTTCTCGGCCGGAGGCGTTGAAGTGCCTGTCCCGCTTGCCACAGCGCGCGGTTGCCTCAGGCGGTACAAGATGGCAGAGACCATGTCGGAGATCTGATCGGCGTAGTACACATGTGTGGCCAGGTCACCAATGCACTGCTGCAGCCGCGCCAGAAGCTCCTTACGCTTCGACGCAACGGTCACAACAGACTCGATGGCGGCCAGGGTGGTGGGTGAGCGAGGGTCGGGGCGGCCAGGGAGGGGCCCCTCGGACACAGCGGCGGCGGCAGCGGCAGCAGGGTCGCCGGGCATCTGCACAAGCCGCTTGACGTGCTGGATGAAGCCGAGAAGCACGTCCATGACACTTAGGCCAATGAGGCTAGCTTCCGATCTCAGCAGGGAACTGATCATGGTGACTAGGGCGATGTGGTGGTCCAACGTGTCGTCGGACAGCGGCGTGCGCGCCAAAGTGTCCATGAGAGTAATGAGAATGATGTACCGTTCCTGGACAGGCGCCCAACGCAGAAGAAGGCTGCAGATCTTAACAGACCAGCCTCCTTCGTAGCTGTTCGCCGCGGAATGCACCACGGCTTCGCCCTGGTCGATGCGCTCCTTGACAAAGTCCAGTAACGCCATAGTGGCATGGTGGATGAGCGACCGGCTCGACGTGATGAAGATCTGCTTCAAGCAGAGCATGGCCAGCACGCCAATGTCCTGTTCCGCCAACGTGTCGACGTCCATGGCGGTGCCGGAAAGCGCGAGTGGGTTTGTATCGCCGGCGGTGTCGGCGGTGCGCACCGTGGCCACGCTGTTTCGCCGTTTCAGTTGCCGCTCGGCATCGCCCTTCTCGTCGGACTCGGCACGCTCCACAAGCACATCAAGGAAGTCCTCGTTGTCCGTCCACAGGTTCTCAAGGACCATGGGGACCATCATGTCGTACTGGCGGCCGGCCAGGGTTGACAAGGCGTCGGAGGAGGCAACGGCACGGATGGCTTCAAGGCCAGCATTGCGCCAGCGCACGGCCACGGGCTTGCTCGGCTGGCCCTTGCCCGGGGAGAGGCGGGTGGAGGCAAACGAGGCATAGTGGCGAACGACAGCTTCGAATTGGGCTAGGTAGAACTGGTCGGCGAGAAGCGTCGAGGCATCGTGATGTTCACAGAAGACTTGGAAGGTCGGGATCGAAGACTCGACCATGGTGATGTCATTGGAGCGGAGGATGACGTCGAGGATCTTAACGACATTGGGGGCGAAGAGAGGCAGGTCCTTGGGGTTTTTTTCGATGAGGGCCTCGAGAATCTGGAGGGTTACCTGGACATTTCTGCGGGCAAGGGTTAGCACCAAAGAACGGAAAGGAGAGGAAGAAAAAAACATACCCGATGCGCTGTCTCCAGACATCACTGGCGGTCTTCCGCTCGAGAAAGCTGCCGACCTTTTGGATCTTACTCCGCCGGGACGTTGCATAGTAGAGCAAGTAGCTCAGCTCGCTCGAGTTGGGCTTGACGTCGACGGCGCCCTTGGAGGTGCGAGGGTAGCATTTGAGCACGAGGACTTGGTGCTTGGGCCGGCACCTCTGGCTGAGGGCGTGCATCGTGGTTTTTCAGAAGCGCGAGAGACGTTCGCGCGAGGCGGCCGATGATTGGATGTGCTGTATGGACGAACAACGTCGGAACGAGGCCAGACGGTTTTGGCACCGAGCGCGGTCGGTCGTTTCCCCGAAAGGCTCGACTCCAGCGTTTCACGTCAGGGCAGCTGGCCGAAGACGAGATACCGAGCCGGGGACGACCAGACGCGGGCGGCAGAGAGAGACAAGGGAAGGTCGACTGGGTGCGTGATGCGGTCGCATGAAGAGAGACTGGCGCAGAGACCGGAAGAAGGAGCGCAACGGGAAGACGAGGCGAAGAGACGGAGAAGAGCCTAGAAGGAACGGAAGGAACGTAGGGGACGGAAGGAACGGATCGAGTCCAACACAAGGCGAAGCTCCGGAAGAGACAATCAATTGCAGCCACGCGCGCCGAGGTCAATGAAAGGAGAGGCGTCGCCGGTTTGCAGTCGCGAATGCTCCAGATGCTTTGCGGTGACGGTTTCCGAAGCGGATTTAGGACAGCAACGTCACGTCGACAGAGAGTCGGGTTTCGAAGCGACCGAGCTAGGGCGCACTGCGGATCGTGGACCTGGCTGAGCAGACAGCCATCAAGGGACAAAGGCCAGAGTTTTTGGCGGTCAGAAGGCGAAGTTGGGAGGGCTCAGGAGTACTGTTCCAGCGTTGAAAGCAGAAAGGGGTTGGTTGTGAGGTGATTACTCCGTAAGTGATTTCGCGATCTGGGAGTAACCAAATGAGCTTCGGAGCAGAAAAAGTAAGCAGGGGGCGGAATAGGGGGGAGGGGCGATAAAAGTACAGGGAGTTTCTGCGCTACGGCTTGATGGTCACTTTGCCTAGACTCACGGCACAAAAGGTACACGTGGACGTTTGTTGCGGTGGCCTGTGAGTGGCCCGAGACACCGCTCAATGTAATCAGTTCCATTCCAGATTCTAGAGCGACGAGGACGCTTCGGTTAACAAGGAAACAAACAAATGTTGTACTGCGCAAAAAAGAAGCAGTACCGTACAGTCCTTAACCTTCTTTGTGGGACGATCGTGAGTAACATCTTCTGCGCTGTACTCCGTACATCGCACAAAGTTGTCTACGGAGTACCCCGACGTATGACCAACGACCAGCAAAAGCGCAGCAGAGCGCAGCAGAACCAGGCAGAAGCCAAGTCAGAGCCAGGATGGCAGCAATCTCAGCCTTGCGACCCGCCAGAACCTGTCTCAAATCAAAGACAGACAGAGGGTTAGCCCTACACCATGTACATGTTGTTGTGGCTACCTATTAAAGACTCGTATCTCATGTTTCTCAGCCTTCCAGCAAATGTTGAATGGTTCAATACTCTTCTGGTTGCTCTCTTTGCTGTCCTTCTTCTACCGTGTAACATTGTGAAAACGACGCGTCGTAACCATGCTTGCCAGCAATAGGAATTTCGGCATAGAATATTCCGCCATTGTCCTTCCCCCATCACCCGCCTTCACTGGTCTCTCCCTCACCCCTGCCTTGGCCCATCCACGCGCACAACTGTTCTGGCAATACCGCTGTATTCCCGTAGAGGCGTTCTAGCTGCGCTGCGCGTGCCATTACCACGCTGGCTGCTCGGCCGCCGTCAAGGCTCGTTGTTGACGTAGGTGAAGCGTTCGACACTCGGGTTGTCAGGTCGTACGCCCTCGTTGCTGGCACTGGCAATTCGCTTGCCCTGCCACGAGGCGAGTTGATGTTGTCGGTTACCGCGGGCCTGTCATGAGCCAGACTGGCCTGCTAGGCTTCCACTCTCGACCACTGTCGGGTGCCGCTGGATGGTGAGCCTTGTGCGCCGCTGCTTAAGCCGCCGCCGTCGTCGCCAGTGCCACTAAGCACGCCGGCCCTATCCCGGTATCGTGATCGGGACGTTGCTGCTTCCTCTTCAAAGGACTTTATGCTTTCACGAAGAGCACGGCGGAAAGGACTCGTGCCGCGGAAGAAATAATGTGGCGAGGTCACGGCTTCTTGTACTCGGCTTGTCAGATCCGACTTCGGAGTGGTTCGCGCATGTGCCTCCGTCGGCGTTGTCGGAGTCGACTGAAAAGCGAAACGTGCGCCCTTGTTCTTGCCGACGACAAAGGGATCCTCGAAGCTAGGCAGCGCGCTCTTGGCTTGGATCCGTACCGCACTCTCCCTGGCTTCCTCCCCACCAAGACACACCTTCTGAAGATCCAGGCTCAGTTCCTGCAGCCGCCGGAGAGCAGCCGGCGCGATTGCTTGCCTGGGTGTGTCGCTCCGGCCGCTGCTAGCGAGTGAGGGTGACGAAGTGTCTGACGTCTCCGAGCCCGGGCAAGTTGCCATCTGCGTTTCCTTTGCAGGCATTGTTGCTCTTTCCAGATATGCGCCTGGGGCCAGCATCCTGGCCGCTGCGCCGGTAGATTCTTGGGCGGACAGAACCGTCGACGGATCTCCGTTCTCCGTGATCACAGGCAGCTGCGCTCCTGGAAGCTCAAACTCGTTTAGCGGAGGGCGGTAACTTGCATTGGACGATGGTTGGCGCACCGAGCTGGACCAGCTCGTAAAACGAGAGGTCTCACCACTGCTGGACTCGCTCTGTGCCGCCCCCTCTCCGGTGCCGTCGATATTGCGCACGACGGTACCGTTGTCGTTGCACTCTGAGCCGGCGTGGTATCTGGTCGACATGGAGAGGCGCCCTTCGTGCTCAGTCATGTATTCCTGTCCACTCGGAAGTGGCCCGAGAGCTCTTCCCGACTCAATATGCTGCTCAGGCATCTGCTCTGAACCGGACTCGCTTTTGGGGTGAGACCAGAGATTGCGCAGCCTCAATCGCAATGACTTTGACACCTTGCTCGCAGTTCGTCGTAGACTCCCACCACTACTGATAGCATAGATTCCACCGCGCCCTTCGGTCTCTGCGTCTGTGGTGCCCACACCAGGGTCATCCACCGGCAACACACTTGGTCTCGACGCTGAGGACTGGGAGTGCCGCAGTGACTTTCTGATCAGTCTGTCCTCCTTGCGTGGCGGGCGAAGTGAGTGATGTTTATGCTCCGTTGTTATATTCACTGAAAGTGCAGTAAATTTCTCCTCGTCGTTACTTGAGAAGGAGAAGTCTTGTCGTTTGCGTGTCCGTAAGAAGCTCCTGGATGTTGTGTTTGGATTTGATGCCGCATGCATCGGTCCCGTAAGCTGATGAGAACCGCTACCAGGAACTTCGTTCACATCCACACCGTTGTAAGCGCCTTGTTCCTGGGGTACTGCTGGCAAAGGCGATCGTCGGATACGTACCCCTGGCGGCTGGTGCATGCACGCCAAAGCTTGCTCTGCCGCTGTGCTTGCATCTGAAGGATATGGTGGTCGATCAGAGACTTGAGCTGTGAAGTCGGCACCAGGCTTGGTTTCCTGCAACGGATTGCCGATACGGGCTGAATTCCGGCCATTCTGTGACGGTGGGCGTGGCCACTGCCGTTGGCTCACCACAATTCTTTGCCTGGGCGAGCTGCTGATGTGGATTGTGTTCCTGGCTCGATTTGTGATTGGAGCCAGCCTCACATTTTCTTTATTGCGTACGTACGGTCCAGACCATGTCTTGTTGAACCCGGCTCTGCCGACTGGTGTATTGGGCGCAGAGCATGTTGGTTGGGAATAGTTGCTTTCACTGGCTGCCGGGCATGTCAGTGATGGATCGATGAGCGTAGCATCATGTGTTGCCGGCGTCAACGGAAAATGAAGGAAGTCTGCTCGTGGCGGTTCGCAGTCAAGTGATGTACTGGCTGGGCGGGTATACCGAATGCTTTGGCGGGGCTGGAGCCTGACTGACCGGGGGTGTCGAAGGGCCGTCGAGTCCGCGTGCAACGGGTCAGTCTCTAAAGGGCGGACGAGGGGACTAGACATCGGGTCGGGAAACAAAGTTGTTGTCATGTCGGAGCCACACCGCTCTTGACTGAGAACAAAGGCCTTGGTGGCTGCAATCTGGGCGTCCCTCGTGGCGTCGACGGCATCTAGATATCGCAGGCGGACACCCCGCACGCTATGGGCCGACCGGCTGCGGCCGCACATCTCCGGCCGGGACTTGGACCTTTGTAAACGTTGCATCGCTGCTTGTAGTCGCCCTTTGCTCGCGGTATTTGCTGAGGCCTGACAACAAAAGAGATGCTGTTACCGGTTTAAAAGAAGGGGTATTCAAAGTCCAAGACGTATATGAACTGTGGTGTATGGATAGATGGACAACGAGAAGTGATGCTGCACGAGCAACGGCCCGAAGAGAAAGTAAACAATCAAACCCTCAACATCGCAGGTGGAAAGGAAAGCGGCGGGTTCAGCGGCGTTAAGCAAGGCAGGAAACGGTTGCAAGGAAGGAGCGATGCGCTGCTCACGAACATAACAATAGCCACCAGACAAAGGAAAGCACGGCCGGGAACGTGAGTTTCCACATATAGAGACCTCACCACACTGGTAGACGGAGTAATAAGCTGCATTGAGACTTGATAACCTGTAGATGCGCGTTGTGCTGAAAAACTGGGCCTCAATCCCTACAACGCACAAATCAACCCCGTCACGGAACGCACAAAGCAGAATATGCATGTCATAAAAAAACAAGAGTGGAACGACGAGACAACTGAAGTGGACAAAAGAACCGATAAACCAGACAAACAATCCCAGACTGAACAAGGAAAGAAAGAAAGACATAGGAAAGGAGATAGTGCCGCGACGGCTGAGGGAGAGCACTGTCCTGGTACACGCGGCGATATATCGCAGAGGCTGTCAGTTGTTTAAGCCTTCAGCTCCTCGAGAAACTCTTTGAGCTCCTCATCCACCAGCTCGTGGATCTTCTCGGAGAACTTCTGGGCCTTGCGGCCGAAAGCAGAGGCGCTCCCAAGGACCTTGCCCGAGACAATCTCAAGGTCGGCCTCGATGGCCTTCTCCAGCTCGGTGACTGAGTCGAGAACGCCGGACGTAGGCTTGGAGACAGGCTTGCGGTCGTCGCTGTCGGCAGCGGCGTCATACTGGCCCGCCTCGATGATGGCAGTGTAGTTGCTGCAGCCACCACCATTCCATGCCAGCAGGTTGGGGGTGCCGGAGGGGATGTCGGTGAGCTTGTTGACCGTGGCAACGCCAATGATGTTCGACTTCAGCTGCTCCGGAGTGATTGGTGCGACAGAGTACTCGGAGTCCGTCGCAGGCTGCAGAGACAGGTAGTATGCAAGCAGGCCGGCAATGTGAGGCGAGGCCATCGACGTGCCGGAAATGGTGTTGATGGCGGTGGTGCTGCCGATCCAGGTGGACTGAATGTTCAGACCAGGCGCGAAGATGTCCGTGCACTTGCCCCAGTTGGAGAAGTAGGCGCGGCTGTCGTCGATAGCAGAGGCACCGACAGTCAGCGCATTCGCGGCAGCCGCAGGCGAGTAGTTGCAGGCATCAGCGTTGTCGTTGCCAGCAGCGACGGCAAAGTGCAGGCCGGCATCGACAGCGGCGTTCACAGCAGCGTCCAGAGGGGTGGTCTTGCCGCCGCCGAGGGACATGTTTGCAACAGAGCCCTTGAAGCCCTTGCGCTTGCCCTTCTTGGCGAGTGCGACCTGCTCAAGATGGCGCTCCGCAGCAAACTCAACACCAGCAATCACGTCGGACATTGTGCCAGAACCGTTAGATTTGAGCACCTTGACGGCGTAGACATTGGCTTTCTTGGCAACACCGTACTTCTTGCCGGCCACCGTGCCAGAGCAGTGCGTGCCGTGGCCATTGCCGTCAGCATCCTCATCGCCCGTCGGGATGGTCTTGCCCCAGTAGGCACGGCCCTCGAAGTCGACGTGCTTGGTGTTGGTGCCAGTGTCGATGATGTAGGCATCGACACCCTCGCCACCCTCATCGGCAAACAGATACTTGTTGAAGGTGCCAAAGTTCAGCGACTTGCGGTGAGACACGCGGGCCAGACCCCAGGGGGCGCCCTTCTCCGTCTCGGGGCTGCAGCCAGCCGTCGAGACCTCGATCTCCTCGTACTTCATGGTGTGGACGATAGTGTCCCGATGGATGTACTCGACCTAGGGGCGAAGATTGTACGGTCAGTTAAAGCTACTTGATCACGGGTGTTGATCACGAATTGATGAAAAACGACTGGGAGCAGCGTTTGCAGCAGGCGATAGAAAGCAAGCTCGGCGACCAGCTTTCTTTACGACCGGGAAAACAGGGACAGAGGGAGTTGATAATAGGAAAGAGAATACTCACATCCGGATGCCGGCGGACCTGTTCGATGACCGAGTCATCGAAGTGGCCAGCGTAGCCAAGGAAGCCATTGCCGATCTTGTAGGTGTGCTTGAGGCCACGGAAAACGTCATCGGACAAGAAAGAACCGACGCTGCGCTTGCGCAGCTCCAAGACGCGCTGGTCCTTATCCTCAGGGAACGTCTTGACCCAAGAGTCGTGGATGGTCTGCACCCACGAGTGGTGGTCTGAGGCCGTCTTCTCATCAACGTGGTCCTTGAACTTGATGATGTAAGCACCGGGGATCTCCTCGGCGGTCGAGGATGACAGGATGGGAGCAGCATCGCCGTGGATGGTCTCCGTGCTGAAGGCAGGCGCTGCAGCGGCGTATGCCGCCAGCGAAAGAGTGAAAAGGCCCTTCATGATGGAAGGGAAGGTGAGCACGCGATGTCGGAGATTCGTCCGGCACGCAAAGAGAGAGCGAAGAGAGGGCAGGGGACAGAAAGCAGAAAAGCGACCTGAACTGAAAAAAAGAGAGAGGATAAGGAGATGAGACAATGAAGCTGACCCTGACAAGACAAAAGCAAGGCCAGGCAGGGATGGGATGGATGATGAAGAAAGAGGTAGAGAAGAAGAGAAGAGAGGGAAAGAGGAGATGGTTTGAGGTGGCAGAGCAGATAAAGGATGGCGGGAGCGGCACAAGCGCTACGCTTTAGATAGAGCGGGATAGGCACCACATGTTCGCTGTAGCTCAGCGCTGTGACTCGTAATGATGGTAAGGTGTTGCGCACTCCGCGGCCGCTGTTGCCTCATCGCCGCAGCGTGACCAAAGTAGGCGGTCCAGAGACCGAAACAGGACTAGTGCAAGGCGATGCAACCAATGGGCTGACTGAAACGCGGAGGTCCCCTCGGTAAGGCGATAAGCCATTCGCACTGTGTTCTGAGTAGCTCACAAGCAAAGCAATCAGCCAGAGGGAGATGAAAATCTTACGAAAAGATGTCACGTCAAGATGGATCCGGGGCAGATTCTGGGACAATCGAGGGCGAGCTTTCTGAGCTCGTAAATGCAAGACCCATTGTTGGTATCTGAAGTATTGACATGGCATAGCACCCCGACGACGCTTCGTACTAGGACAGTGCCCCCGGCACTGGGTAATATGTGGAGCTGGCCCATGACAGCTCTCCGTAGCTGACTCTTTGTACCCTGCTGGCCACACATGACCTCGGCAGCTGCGCCTGTTTCACTGTGGCAGTCGCGGGTCGTGCGGGACGACGTTCTTTCACAAGGAACGTGCTCATGGTATCTTTGCGAAAGAGGAAGAGAACATGCGTCTAGTCTTACGGAATATCCCTGTCTTTGCAGTTAGCACCGAAGATAAAGAAACTCATGACAGACAACTCGGGTTGAGATGAGTCGATAACAGCAGCTCTAGTGGGCCAGAACAGCTCCGCATGCTTTGGAGCGCCGTAACCATCGGAATATCGATAGCCACTGGATAGCACGGCCTGTCAAGCAGTTCTCGGAAAGCACTTGATAGCGTCATAGGCGCCGAAGAGCGGGCCGGTGGGGCCTTGCAAAGGCAATCAGCAAGGCATTCACCAAGAAGCTCATCATCAGGCTGCCTGCCTGTGGGAGGGCTCCGACGAGTACATGTACGGAGTATGTCTCCAGAATCTGCGTGAGGCAAAACCCCGCAATCCGTACGGATACCGTACGGATACTTCTGAGCTCAACTGAGCAGTAGCCTCGAAGGCGATTTATCACAAACCAGGCACCAGGTTCCAGAGCCGCATTCCAGTGGATTGCGCTGAAAGCAGGACCGGATCTGGCACGTGTTGCCCACACCGCCTCGTATTCTGCCACCGCTCCGCTTGTCGGCGCTGCCCCTCCGGTGAGCCAGCTGGTGTAAAAAAAAGCTTCCGAATCGGCTCTGGTAAAAGCTCGCCATTCAGTTCTGCCATTTTTTCCTGGCACCTAAGATCGTAATCAACAAGTACAATCCGAATCAGCATTGCAATCGCTACCAGACCGTGTCCATAATGGCCTCCAAGAAGTAAGAGACCAGCTCCTGGCCGACTTCGTCTGCCTTTCTCGTTTTCTAACACCAGGCCACCAGAGTGTTGATGCTGGGTGCTGGCTTCGTCACGAAGCCGACCCTTGATATCCTTGCCAAGTCCGGCGTCGTCGTGTCTGTCGGTATGACTCCCTGCTTCCCCAAGCTCGGCCCTTTTTTGGGCCGTTGGTAGGCCTTGCTCTGACGTCTCTACCTAGCCTGCCGCACGCTCGAGTCCGCCAAGAGCCTTTCGGCTGGCGTCCAGAATGCTATCCCGATCACGCTTGATGTGAACAACGAGCAGGCTCTCGACGCTGAGGTTGCCAAGCACGACCTGGTCATCAGCCTGATCCCGTACACCTTCCACGCGGCCGTCATCAAGTCGGCCATCCGCCAAAAGAAGCATGTCGTGACGACGAGCTACGTGTCGCCGGCCATGCTGGAGCTGGACCAGCAGGCCAAGGATGCTGGCATTACCGTCATGAACGAGATTGGCCTTGGTGCGTTGCTCAAGCATTTCAATTAGCTCATGCGTGACCAATAACTGACATCCTGGACTGTCTAGACCCCGGCATTGACCACCTTTGTACGTCGCTGCCACGATGAGGCTTGAAGGAAGGTGCTACTTCCGCTGGAAATACTGACTCGCTTTACAGACGCCGTCAAGACGATCGACGAGGTGCACCAGGCCGGCGGCAAGATTCTCTCGTTCCTGTCCTACTGCGGTGGCCTGCCGGCTCCTGAGGACTCTGGAAACCCGCTGGGCTACAAGTTCTCCTGGTGCGTGCGAGGAAAAACAGGGCAAAGCATGCTATGATGTCCGTGCTGACTTTGGAATTCTGTACAGGTCGCCCCGCGGTGTTTTGCTGGCCCTGAGAAACTCTGCGAGCTTTTACAAAGACGGCAAGGTCGTCAACGTCGACGGTCCCGGTATGTGTCCTCCGCCGTTGTGCCAGTTTTGTGGAAGCACATTCAGTCTAACATCTCCCTTCAATCCCAGATTTGATGGCCACGGCGAAGCCGTACCACATCTACCCAGGTTAGTGCTGCCCAAGGAACTGCTTTGGCAAACGTTGTTGGAATAGCGTAAATTAACCGCCCGTCTTGCAGGCTTCGCTTTCGTTGCTTACCCCAACCGAGACTCCACTGGCTACCGGGAGCGCTACAGCATTCCCGAGGCGCAGACCGTCGTCCGGTACGACCTATTTTTGCTTCGTGATCCCGTCATCCCCGTGCTAATTTCATGCGTAGCGGCACCCTGAGATACCAGGGCTTCCCGGAGTTTGTCAAGGTCCTCGTCGACATTGGCTTCCTCAAGGATGACGAGGAAAGCTACTGGAAGGAGGCCATCCCATGGAAGGAGGCCACGCAGAAGATCCTGGGTGCCAAGTCCACCGACGAGAAAGATCTCGTCGACTCCATTGTTTCCAAGACCGCCTTTGCCGACGAAGAGCAGAAAGCCCTGATCCTGGCCGGCCTGAAGTGGGTTGGCCTGTTCTCTGACGAGAAGGTACGTTTGCGTCACGTCCCCGATACCAATATTCTGCCATGTAGCCTAACAAGTTTCAAGATCATCCCCAGAGCCAACCCTCTGGACACAATCTGCGCCACGTTGGAGAAGAAGATGCAGTACGGCGAGGGCGAGCGCGATCTTGTCATGTAAGAGCCACGGTCCATGATCTTGCACTCGTCCAAAACACTGACACACACAATCAGACTGCAACACAAGTTTGAGGTTGAGCTCAAGGACGGCACCAAGCAGACCCGCCTCTCGACTCTCTGCGAGTACGGAAGCGTTGAGCCTGGCGGCTACTCGGCCATGGCCAAGCTCGTGGGTGTGCCATGCGCCGTGGCTGTCCAACAGGTTCTAGACGGCACGATTTCTGAGAAGGGAATCCTGGCTCCCATGAACGCTAAGATAAACGGTCCGCTGATCAAAGAGCTGAAGGAGGTGAGCATTTTCCTGGTCCTTCTCCTGTCTTCTAACGTACTGACTTGGTTTCTAGAAGTATGGCATCTTCTGCAAGGAAGAGATTGTCGGTGCTTGAGTGTGCATTAGGGGTAGAGAAAAAAGGAAGAAGGAACAGCCATACATAGACCGGATCAGAAAATCAAATCGTTTGGACCACAGTTGATTGTGCCTGAGCCCAATGAGATAATACCGATCCAGCGGGACATTCTCGGAAGAGAATAAGCCAGAGGAAATGTCGTGGCTCTACGGAGTAGGTGTCGTCACAAATATCGCGAGAAGGCGGCCTCCCATTTCGCTTTCTAAACGTGCAATGAGCGTCCGACGGACTTGTGAAGGTGGACAACGTGTGTCATGCGGACAATAGACATACAGATATCGAGTGCCAGAGAACTGACGGCAAAAAGGGGAAAGCATACCGTCGGCAGAAGAAAGAAGGCCCGGTGGTTTCTAGTCACGTGTGATGACGAAGCGCAGACCAATAGCGCTCTTAGTGACAGCGCAGTGTAGGCCTAGATCCGGTGTGGCGGGACGAAGAGCAAGGCATGACGCTGTAAATAATGGGTGGGTAAGCGAGAGAAAGACAAACGTTGCAGCCTGTTGCGAAACGTGCAGTTGCTTTTCTTCGATGCGCCGTCAAGGAACCCCAGGCTCCTACGATATCTGGTGGCTGGACAGCTTTCTGTCTGACCTACCACTGCCCCTCCGACGTCTCCACATAGGCGCTACAAACAGCCCCAAGGTGGCTTTTCTCACCGACGACCTGCTTTCTCGAAACTACCTCCTAGGTACGGAGTAAACACAGCCCTGGTCGTGCGCCAGTCAGTTTGCTGACCGTTTCGCTGCTGGTTTCACTGACGCCCCTTCCTCGATAAAGGAACTGCTCTGACAGCTCAACCTTCCAGACGCACGAGTGCCTCTTTTCGACCAATCTATAACGCGCCTTATCTTGGCTCCAGAGCTTCCCGCAAGCTGAGAGACAGTGTTGGCAACGGTACCAACCTCGACACAAACCGTGCATGGTGCAGTACGCGCTCCGCTTCTTCACTCTGAGGTGTCCTCGTGCGCGATCCGAACGACGGTACACAGGAAAAGGATGAGAGGCGGTGTCGACCACATCGGTCGCGCGAGCACCAAAAGCGCCGGAAGCAACAGATGAGACAAGATACGAGACTGCAAGACTCGGCCACAGCTGCATAGGAGCCAACCGTGGTGTGGTAAGGGGACGCATACCTGGGGGAGCTGCGGAAGGAGAGCTTTGTTACGACCTGTTTTTTGCGATCCGTCCCTCGGCCACTCCCTCAACACTCTCTTCCGACCATGGCCACCCGCCCGAACCGATACCGCTCATCGACGTCGGCGTCGAAGCCGCCAGTGACTACCAAGGCGGCTGAGGTGCTCCAAGAACTTCTGAACGACACTCTCGCCATACTGTCCTCGCCCTCTTCCTCTCCCACCGATCCGATCCCGGCACAAGACGGAGAAACGAGACGGCGGACTGTGAGCGGCTATCCCGATATCCAGGCCCTGCTGAAATATGCACGACGGATCCACCAATACCTCACGGCTCTCCAGCCGCCCAGCACCGCGCAGGATGACTTCCGCCACATGCACGGATTCCAGCTGCTGCTGAGTGTTCTTCGGTCCTTCGCCGGCTTCTACAACCCCCAGGTGCGCAGCGAGCCCGAGAAGCGCGCCCTCTTTGAGCTGCTCCACGCGACACTGGCCGTTCTATCTGCGGCATTTCGCGGCCACCATGGCAACCGTCGTTATTTCCGGCACCGCGTCGAGGGCGGCGGTTGGGAGGCTCTGGAGCAGATCATAGCAAGCATTGGCCTGGGCGTGAGCGATAGCGACCTCTGGAGCAACTGTCAGCTGTTCGGCAAGCTCCTTTCGTTCTCTCTCGACGACCAACGTATGGACGAGCTATGCCAGTGGATCGCGTCCGTCTCGGTTGTCGGCTCCTCAGCCGAATCCGCAGAGACTCGCTCGGACGAAGACGGCGTGGCGGGGGCAGACAGCGCGAACCCAAGCACGGGCATTGCCGGAGCGGAAGGCGAAGCAGGGCAAAACGCCACGGTCCCTGACGATGCCGATGAGAACGGCAAAGGAAAGCAAGCCTCGCTGGTGAGCACGGCGAGTCTGGCACTTCAGATCAAGAGCAAACTCGGCGAGATCATCGGGCCCCAGACGGAGCTGCAGAATGCGGAAGTCATGCGCGCAGTCGTTGGATTTTGGGAGTCGATTCCCCGAGGCAAGGACAGAGAGGCGGACCCCGTTTCTCTACTGGTGCTAGACACCGTCTCGACCCTGCTGCGCTTCTCTCTTGCCAGCCTTTCGGCCCTGCACAGCACAGGTATTCTGACGCGGTTCCTACTGCTCTACTTTAACGACCCATCGCCGCTGAACCCCGACGAACGGGAGCGCATTCTCCCCATATGTCGGTCCATGATGTATCTCGGCGTCAACCAGCTATCCGATGCACAGTTCCTGCTCTCGAGCACAGACCCGGCGGCATCTGTCTTTTGCTTGGAGATGGCTTCCAAGTATGCAGGCCCTCCCTTTGTCCAGTTCGACCTCTCCCATTGTGGCCATTCATCGATCGAGCTGCCTAACCTTGGCCACTTGTTCCCTCCGATGACCGGCAACGGCTTCTCCTTCACCTGCTGGATGCGTGTAGATACGTTTGACCCGAAATCACATACAACAATTTTCGGTGTCTTTGACGCGTCCCAGACCTGTTTCCTCCTTC
Source organism: Ophiostoma angusticollis (assembly GCA_019925545.1). NCBI lineage: Eukaryota > Fungi > Ascomycota > Sordariomycetes > Ophiostomatales > Ophiostomataceae > Ophiostoma > Ophiostoma angusticollis. Next base: position 237,493 of record JADHKL010000024.1, read on the forward strand.
TCTACCTGGAGCGAGACACCCGGAACTTCATTCTGCAGACATCAGTCACATCGGCGCGCCCCAGTGTCCGTTTCCGCTCCGTCAGCTTTCAGGAGAATCAGTGGTACCATATTGCGCTGGTTCACCGCCGTGGAAAGGCGCGCGCTTCGCTCTATGTCAATGGCGAGTTCGTTGAGCAAGTCAAGGCAGCTTACCCCGTCCCACCTCCCACAGTCATGGCCGGCGGCACCGACAGTTTCGTGTCCTTTGCTACAAACAACAGGAGCAAACCAATTCCCGTCCAGGCATTCCTTGGCACCCCCAAGGATCTGTCTGTGCAAGTCGGTCCCGGGCTGGTGTTTTCCAAGTGGTCTCTTGCCTCTGCCCATTTGTTCGAGGAAACACTCAGCGACGACTTTATCGCCGTGCACTTCCGCCTGGGCCCTCGTTACCAGGCCAATTACCAGGATAGTCTGGGAGGCTTCCAGACATACTCTGCATCAGCACGACTGGCCCTGCGCAACGACTTCAACGGCAGCAAGGATGACAGTTCGGACATCATACGGGCCATCCGCGACAAAGCTGCCTCCATCGTGCCCGAGCAGAAGATCCTCATGAGCACGCTCCCTCGCTCCACGTTCCGCACAGACGGCACGTTTCTTGAGTCACTGCTTTTCCGGTCACTCTCGCGTTCATCGGCGGCTAACCTCCTGTCCCTTACGGCGAAGAGTGGCACTGCGGTCGCCATCAACGGAGCTCTTCCCTGCATCAACGACGCCCTCGTGCGCTCCCAAGGCGTCTCGATCCTGGTCGGCGAACCTGTCCTAGTCACACCGTTCTATTTCGACGATAATCTGTGGCGACTTGCGGGCTTTACACCTCTCGCTCTGAAGCTTGTTGAACGTACCACCACTGCCGAGGAGCTTATTCGCGCAACCGAACTCGTGTTTCATTGCATCAACAGCAGTTGGCGAAATAGCGATGCTATGGAACGAGACAATGGATATGCTATTCTGAGCATGCTGCTGCGTGCAAAACTAGGCTATGCTTCTTCCGCATCGCCGGCACAGCTGTATGCAACGGTGTCTGCGGCACATGGCGCCGCCGGCCCGGTGGTCGCCACTTCGGCCGCCTGCGAACAGCAAGAGACAAGCCTTCGGCTGCTCAAACTTGTCCTCTCCTTTGTGGGCTACGACCACGCCGACCCGCTTGAGTCGCTCATCATCAACCCTCTGGCCTACCGCATTCTGCTCATCGATTTTGACACCTGGCGAAAGGCTCCGCCGGAGACCCAGCGACTATACTATGAGCAGTTTGACACATTTGCTGTGATGAGCAAGTTCCACCAGTTCAACAGTCGGCGATTGTTACGAATGAGTATGCCATGTTCCTGGTCCCGCGGTATCTGCTCTTGTCAAGTTCTGATCTCCCCGCTAACCAATGTTGCAGGAATTATCAAACGACTGTTGGACGCCATGAAAGTCGAAACGGTATCCGAGGAGATCTTGCCGTCGTTTCTCAAATCCTTTGAGAGTCTTGTACGATGCAACTACAACGCTGAAGTTCATCGCGCGCTGGCACTGTACATCACATATGCTCTGCATTCCCCTACAACCCTGCCTAGGACACCGCGACCACCTGGTGCAGCAAGTCGTTCTGGTGCGGCTATCGTAGGCAGTTTGACACGGCGGTCGGCTGAGACGTCATCGTCAAGCGGCCGGCTGTCCGATTCCGGGTCCCTGCCAGCAGCAGGGACGTCCAAGACCTTGACGAAAAAGCAGCTGGGGATCCAGATCCTCAAGCTTTACGAGCAGCTGCTTTGCGAGAAAGGCACCATGGCCAACATTCGCAAATTTGCCCGCACCGTCACAAATAAATGGCTTCTGTTCCTTCTCTCGTCCGACAACCTTGACGTTCTCTTGAGCGGCACCAAGATTCTGACCCGCTTACTTGTCTCTCAGGGTCCGCTCTATGCGTCCAAGTTCGCAAGCAAGACGGGAGGCTTCTGGATAATGGCACATCGTCTTGGGCGCTGGTGGGACGTGCCGTCCGTTTGGCTGTGTGTCCTAGCTATCTTCTTCGGAAAAGATGTCGCCGGGATTGACACACACGGGCACAATCTTGGTTTTGAGATGCTGCTGTCCATCTTCTGGCCTACCTTCAAGGTGGTCTGTCCTGATGCTCTCCTGGCCGTGGTGGCAATGCTTCGACAGGGGCTCGCCGACATTACCAAGGCATCTGACGCGTCTCCGAATGCCCCCACAGCTGATGCCGCCTCGAAGGTTGACTCTGCAACAACAGCCCACGACCGGTCGGCCGTTCTGGAGGCTGTTGTTCGCTTTCTCGCGCATGTTCATGAGTCTTCTTCGGAATTCAGGGACTTTGCCCTCTTCTCCGATTACGTCCGCTTGTTGTCCTGGGCTCTCTTTCCGTCTGTCGTGAGCATGGAGCCTCTTGCGCCAGAAACCGAACTGAATGCAAAAGATGCGCCCCTACAATTCAACGGTGCCGACGTCGTCATCCGGCAACGCAACAACCCTAGAACCGCCCACACGTCAAGTATCAACTCCAGTCTTAACTCAAGCATCCACTCGACGATAGGTGGCTCAACTGTTGACCTTGCCGCCGACTCCGCCGTTTTGTCCTCGACCGATTCAGTCCGGTCGACTGCTGTCCGACCTGGACTCTCTGTGACCACACGCCATCGCCGATCGTCGTCGTTCATCTTGTTAACGACGCAAGCGTCGCCCCCATCGTGGCACACGGCAAAGTTGACGGCGCACTCCTCGCCGAAAAGGCGGCTGGTAGTAGTCCCACAGCCGGGAGAAAATGGTGCCGTCCAGGCTGGCCTAACCGGGCTTATTGTCGACGTTTTCGTGGATCAGGTTCTTGCGCGAAAGGAGTTCCCCGGCTTTGGCATCGGATTGCGGACACCGCCGTCTTTTCAAGAACACCAAGTCTATTTCGAATCGTACATTTTGAGGAGTACGATAGAGCGCATCAAAGAGAAGCTGCAACACGACTTGCACATCCTCTGCGAGCCCAAGATACTGACAAACATGGCGCGTGTCACTACGCACTTGGCTGATGCTATTTTCGACGGCTCTTTTGCCAATGGCGTGGACGCACTGATGGACTTTGCCGGTTTGATCCTGGAGTATCTTCACCAACCAGATGTGGCGGCTCTGAAGAGCGTCCGACTCTGCAATCCAGCAGTCATCTCGATCCGGACGTCTTTCCTCAAGCTCGTTCTCTTTCGGCTGGCAGATGTCGATGCCGAAGTAGAAAGCGCAGACCATTCTCAGCAGGCTGAGCTAGAGGCTTTACCTGTGCTTGAGCGCATCTTTTACTGGCACTCTGTTGTCATTGATTGCCTCTCTACGGATACGTCGTCTGACGAATACCACATGAAGCTGATGTTTTATCAGCTCTATGCGCGGCTTCTTGATCCCGAAGAGTCCGTCCGCTTAGCAGCGGCGAGCATTTGGAGGATCATTCTTGTGCAGAAGCCAAACGAGTCTTCTGCCGTTCTACGGCAATGCGCCACAACAGACCAGCTGCACCTAGCACGTTCATTCCGTGGCCTCACCGAAGTCGACGACGGTGTCTTCCTGGAGTGGGTGGACAAACACCGGCCGTCTCTCGATGCGTTTTTCCTTGGAGGCATGTCCAAGTACTGGGAGGACTTTGTTACAAATGAAAACCAGCGCGCGGCTGAGGCAACGAAGGCGAAGTTTCTGCGCCGCCGTGACAAACTGAAGCAGTGGCAGGCTGAAGCTCTCGAGCGCAGCAACGTCCTCTTGCGTCACGACATGGCCAATAGTGCGTGGATGAAGAGCATCTTTGCGACCGAGCATTTCAAACTTCAACGCACTCTCCAAGATCAGCAAGACGACCTCACATTCTTAGCGACAACGTTTGGCAAAATGGAGCGAGATTTGAGGCGTCCTGGTGCCGTGTTCTCGTCATCTGGCGTGCCGCCAAAGTGGAAGCTCGACCGGACAGAAGGCCGGAATCGTATGCGCCTTCGGCTTCTTCCCGACTCTTCTGACGGCGTGAAAAACATGTACCATCCCAAGAAGAAAGTTACAGAAACGGCACCGATGGTACGAACGGCCTCACCGTCCTTGCCAGCATCCACGCCCAGCTCCAATGGCGCGTCGCGTTCTATGCAGCCTGCCCAACCGACATTGTCGAGCGCCTCCTCCATAGTCTCTGCAACTTCTACAGCACCGTCGTCACAGGCAACCTTGACGCGGCGGGATACCGTTACTAGTTCTACTGGTAGCATTGGCGCAACTCCATCGTCGGCTTCAGACGACCCTAATGCGCCGTTCGACGATGGTCCAGTCTTCGAAGGCGGTTCGGGGGATGGGCAGGCCATTGGCGCCCAGCCGACGCCTGTGGGCGAAACAAGCGTGGCACCCGAGGACGACTTCGAGCTTATCGACGATCCGAACGAACCCGACGCGGACGACAGTTTCGAGGACAAAAACAGAAAGGTCATGCGGCGTTTGGAGCAAGGCGATGTCGTGCAAAACGTCTACAACGTGTCTCGGATTATCGGTCTCGATGCGTGCGAAGGGATTCTCATCGTGGGCAAGAACGACCTCTACCTCATGGACAATGTCTTCCAGTGCCGCGACGGTGAAATCGTCAATGCGTGGCAGGCACCTGCGGACGAGCGGGACCCGTTTTCACAGATCATCACCACCAAACCCCCCAACAGTTATGAAAGAGACTCCGCCGCAAACGGAGGTGGGAGCAGCACCGGACAGTCGCGAGCTTCCAACAATGTAGAGCAAGAGTCGCGAAGCTGGCGCTGGCAGGATCTCATCAGCGTTTCGAAACGGCGTTTCCTCTTCCGCGACGTGGCGATTGAGATTTTCTTCAGGGATGGCCGGAGCTACCTCTTGACAACGATCGACAACGCCACACGGGACGACGTGTTTGGTCGTCTGATGGCCAAAATACCGCATGCCACCGGCTCACCGAGTGCACTGCCCAACCCTGAAGACGCCTGGCGGCTCGAGGGGCTCCGCGTGGCTGACGAGCCCCAAACGCTCGGTTCCAAGTTTGGCAGCATCTTCAATGCGTCGCCGTGGAGCCCGGCCATGAAGCGTTGGCAGAAGGGCGAGATGTCGAATTTCCACTATCTCATGCTTGTCAACACGATGGCCGGCCGCACGTTCAACGACCTGACTCAGTATCCTGTGTTTCCCTGGGTTCTCGCTAACTACACGAGCGATGAGCTGGACCTGACCAACCCTGCGTCGTTCCGTGATCTGTCGAAGCCCATGGGTGCACAGACACTCCAGCGCGAGGCAGACTTCGCAATACGCTATCGCACACTGGCGGAGATGGGCCAGACACCGTTTCACTACGGCACGCATTACTCGTCAGCCATGGTTGTGTCGTCTTACTTGATCCGACTTCCGCCGTTTGTGCACTCCTATCTGCTGCTCCAGGGCGGACACTTTGACCACCCTGACCGCCTCTTCTATTCTATAGAAGGCGCGTGGAAGTCCGCGTCACACGACAACGGGGCGGATGTACGCGAGTTGATACCCGAGTTTTTCTGCCTGCCCGAGTTCCTGGTCAATATCAACGGCTACGACTTTGGCCGCCGGCAGGACGGCAGCAAAATTGACAACGTCGTGCTGCCGCCATGGGCCAAGGGCGACCCCAATATCTTCATTGCCAAGAACCGCGAGGCGTTGGAGAGCCCTTACGTGTCAGAAAACCTCAACAAGTGGATTGACCTCGTGTTTGGACACAAGCAGCGCGGCGACGCCGCCGTGGAGAACCTCAACGTGTTCCACCACTTGTCGTACCACGGCGCAACCGACCTGGACAACATCGAGGACCCGCAGGAGCGTGCGATTGTTACGGGCATCATCCACAACTTCGGCCAAACACCGCGCCAGGTCTTCTCACGGCCGCACCCGCCACGCGAGCACGACTCCTGCCCTGTCCGACGGCTTGACTCATCAGCAGAATCCCTTGCTCGGATTCCCCACTTGATCCTAGGTATGTGTTGTGTTTGGAGCTCCATCAGGCCAATACAAAGGCGCGGCAATGTGCTAACGGCCGGCTACAGAGAGCCGCGAACGTGTTGCCTCGCTGATCTACGTACCGAAGCTCGACCGACTCCTGTCCTCTTCGCCTTTCCGGCTCAACCTGCCGCCATTCTACGACAAGTACCTGGAATGGGGCTACGCGGACAACAGTATCCGGTTCTTCCACAGTGACAACCGCAAGCTGGCCGGCCTGTTCGAGAACCTCCACATTGGGCAGATATCGTGCGTTGCCTTTGCCGACTCCAAGACACTGATCACAGCTGGTGAAGACTGTGCGGTCTCAGTCTACGCCGTGGTGCAATCCGGCTCGGGCAAGCCCGTGGAGCTGTCGGCGCGCAGCTCACTCTTTGGCCACAAGACGCCGGTGACGACGGTTGCCGCGTCCAACGCCTTTAGCACACTGCTCACGGTCAGCCAGGACGGCGTGGCAATGCTCTGGGACTTGAATCGGCTCGAATTTATCCAGAAGCTGCCTGGTGCCCGTCCGGTAGAATGTGCACGGATCAACGACGTGACGGGCGAGATCCTCCTATGCTCGGGTCCGAACGTTGTCTTGTACACGCTAAACGGTGAGCTGCTGCTGGACCAGAATGTGTGTGATGGCGGCCCGGAAGACTACGTGCATTCGTGTGCGTTCTACGAGGGGGCAGGCAACGAGTGGTTGGAGAGCTTCCTCGTATTCACGGGCCACCGCCGCGGACGCGTCAATATCTGGCGCAAGACGATTGGACCACGCGGCCGCTGGCTGCTCCAGCTGGTACGGCGCCTCGACCACACGGACCCCAAGTCGGAGATCGGGGCCAATGTGGATGCGGCCATTACGTGCATCACGCCGATGCCTCAACTGGTGTACACGGGTGATGACGATGGGCGAGTGGTGAGTGATGTCCCTGGGGGGGAGTGTCCCAGGTTTCTGGATCGTGCACATTTACTGACACTTGAGATAGTATGAGTGGAACTTGATCCAGAGAGATCGTTAGGCGGGCAGCAAACGACTGTTTCGGTTTATATGGAGGTTGCAAGTAGATAGAAGGCTGTCAGTGAGACGGCAGCCTTGGAGGTCCAATTCCGTATATACATGCACACTGTCTAGGCATAAATAGAGCGTTTTTCCTTCTTTCTCAAGAGTCTTTTCTGGGGGGGTTGTGAATCGGGCTCTCGGGCTCTCGGGCTCTCCTGCGTTGATCACTGTGTGGCAGCTGTTTGCGATTTTTTGAATTGTGCAGCTAAGCAAGCTGCAAGATGATGATTTCTGTTTTGCAAGGTTGAACAGGTGTTCCATATATACATGTGTGTCTCTTCCTCCCCGGCGAAGGCTGTGCCAAACTTGATCATGGCTCGTCGTCTGCTGGCAGACACTGTCATCCGGGTTCCAGAAGATCGGCACGAGCCCGGCGTCGTCGTGAAACGTTGCCTTTCTCTCTCTCTCTCTCTTCTCGGTTTTCTTTTTCTTATTCTTCCGCCCGTCTGCCGCTCACTTGTCGTTGGCGTCGTCGTCGTAGCCCGTGAGCGGTTTCCGCGGACCTGTGGGGACTTGCCGCGATCGTTAGAACAAGATACTACCTTTCCGAGTACGCTTCGTTGGCGGAGTACCTACCAGGATATGTCATTGGGATCGGGGGTGGGTTCTCATCGCCAACTAGCCGGCGCAGCGGCGGCGCCACAACGAACGAGAGCGGTGCGCCGGCGGCGATGACGACGGACCAGAGGTAGGCTGGACGTTCACGGGCAGCCCAGCGGATGTAGCGGATGGGGCCCGCGTAGAAGCGAGGCGTCGCGGAGGACATGGCTGGTAGTCACGGGAGAACGGGTGGTTGAGGGGAAGGAATGACCGGGATCGTGAGGGTGGTGGTGAGAAGGTTGTCGTACATGTCGTGCAGCCAATTGGCTCAATGTTGATTCGTGAAAACGGCTTCGGATTAACTGCCCGGTCGGATTAAACTGACTAAGCTTCCGACACGTGGCCCGCTTTTTCTCGTGCCCCTGGCATTCGGCGCTAGTATCGACGTACGTATCCTGAAGCTCCGTGGGAGGAGCCGCGTGTTAACAAACGGATCTCCATTTCAGGACAGCTTCATTCTTTTCCCCTCCCCTTCAACCTCCACTCTTTGTTTTCTCTCCTCCCTTCTCTTCCCTGGCCGGCTTCTCAGCTGCTATGTGGAAAAGGCGCTTCTACGTTCCTACCTCTTCATAGCCTGTTTCTTTCGTCTTAGCTTGTGCAGTGTCCTCTTCTTGTGCTTGGTTGCGACTCGAACATCTTCCACGCAGTCTCCCACACCGGAGTCTCGACCGCGAGGCTCCTGCCCGCATCTCCCATCCCCCTTCGACGACTCTCCTACCTCTACGGCTTATTTTCTACCGAAAATGAAGCTCTTTACCTCCGCCATCGCTCTTGTTCTGGCCGCTGTCTCGGCCGTGCAGGCGCTCAGCACGACCGGCACGAGGCTGCTAGCCATCTTCGACGACGTTGCGGACAAGGCCGCGTACTCGAGCTTCTTTGGCGACCTCGAGGGTGCGTCGACTTCTCATGCTGTTACTTGTTGACTCTTTTCCTAACCTCTCGCATAGGCCGCGGCTACTCCGTCTCTTACGAACCGGCCAAGAGCAACTCGATCTCGCTCTTCCACCTCGGCGAGCGTGCCTTTGACCATGTCATCTTCTTCCCTACCAAAGCCAAAGGTGCGATACTTCCCTGCACGGAGAGTGGCTATGGTACCTTCTTTTTCTTTCATTTCTTGTGCTGACAATGGTCCTGGCAGGTCTCGGCCCCAACCTGACGCCGCAGCTGCTCGTTCAGTTCCTCAACGCCAAGGGCAACATCCTAGTTGCCCTCTCAAGCTCATCTGCCGCCTCGACGTCCATCGTCTCCCTACTGAGTGAACTCGACATTACGATTCCGATCGACCGCACGGGCCTTGTCGTCGACCACTTCAACTACGATGCCGTCTCCGCTGCCGACAAGCACGACGTTCTGCTCCTGCCCGTGCCCGAGGCGCGCCCAGGTGTCAAGTCGCCGTTTACTGGTGGCGGCAGCGACGGCTCGTTGCTTGCATTCCCGCGCGGCGTTGGCCACACCCTGGACAACAGCCCGCTGTTGGCGCCCATCCTATCCGCTCCGCGCACGGCGTACAGCTACAACCCCAAGGAGCAGGCGGACGCCGTGTCGGGCGGTGCAGACAGCGAGCTCTTTGCGGCCGGGGCGCAGCTCAAGCTGGTGTCGGCGCTGCAGGCGCGCAACTCGGCGCGGTTTGCGCTGCTGGGGTCGGCCGAGCTGCTGTCGGACGCGTGGTTCGACGCCAAGGTCAAGCTGCCAGCAGACGGTGCCAAGACGGTGCCGACGTACAATCGCGAGTTTGCAAAGCGCCTGACCGGCTGGACCTTTCAGGAGACAGGCGTGCTGCGCACCAACTGGATTGAGCACCGGCTCAACGAGGAGGGCGCTGTCAACGCAACAAACCCAAAGATCTACCGGGTGAAGAATGAAGTGGTACGTTTTACAGTCTTTTTTATTCAGTGCTCCTTCTTTTTCAACCCTTTTCTTTTTTTGTTCAGCATGCTTACTTTCCAACTGCAGACCTATACCATCTCCCTGTCCGAGTATGCGTGGGACAAATGGACGCCTTTTGTGGTACCCGAGGGCGACGAGATCCAGCTGGAATTCTCCATGCTGTCGCCCTTTCATCGGCTGGCGCTGCAGGCGGAGCCGTCGCTTCAGAAGGCGGCCGACGCCGCTGTGTACAGTGTATCGTTCACGCTGCCGGACCAACACGGCATCTTCAACTTTCTGGTCAATTACAAGCGGCCGTTCCTGACCTCCATTGACGAGAAGATTACGGTGTCTGTGCGGCATATGGCACACGACGAGTGGCCGCGGTCGTTTGCCATCTCAGGCGCCTGGCCGTGGATCACGGGAATCGGCGCCACTGTCACCGGGTGGCTGGCGTTTGTGGCCCTGTGGATGTACTCGAAGCCGGTGGGACAGGTTCCGGCCGTGAAGAAGACACAGTAGTGTGTTAGAGGGCTGGCTACAAAAGATACCAGACCAGGATGACGCAAAAGGAAAGAGAAAATGGGATAGATAACTGCGAGGGTTCTTTAAAGAAACGTTTCCAGGAGAATGGGTTGTCAGTTTATTTCTGTGCCAGCTATGTACTGTTGATAACTATGTTTTACTTGCAGTGACGATAGGACGGACCATACTATGAAACGAAAAGGCTGTGACGATTGTTAGTACGTATTGATGAAAGAACACAAACGAAGAGTAGAGACAAGAAAGAAACGAAAAAAAAGAAGACGAAAAAAAAAGAAAAACGAAAAATGTGCCCTCAGATTAGCTCTCTTGTGTTCTCATTTGTTAATCCGAGCCCCGCTCTAGCTTGCCTCCTTCTGCCGACCGAGGACGCACGAGATGGAACAGAGGAGAAAGCGTCGATGGGGTTCAGCTAAGAGTGGCATTGCCGCCCTTCGTCTGCCCCAGCCACCGGACTTTGGCTCGTCTGTCCCAAGTGGCAGGCCCAGATACGGAAGAGAGAGACGGAAAGCCAGAGCGAGCCTGAAACAGGCACTGGCAGGGAAAGACTTGCATCAAATTTGGCTTTTGGTCGATTTCGACTGTCACATCACCGGGCGTTTGTATTCCTTCCAAAGACGACAAAAGGGGGGGAAAGAAACGAGACGAGGCAGGTGAAAAAGGGGTGAGACAGAGCGAGACAGAAAAGAGACCGAAAACGAAGGCTGGACAGGAAAAGGAACGATTCTTTGACATCCGTCGTCTTCTGGGTCGTGGTATATAAAAATTTCTCATAGCCCGTTCATAGGGCATGGGAATGAGCGAGAGACTGCCCACGGAGAAGAGGGCAGCTCGTCGTCCTGCCGCCTGCTCCCATTTCCGCGATCTGCATGCTGCCTTCGGACGAAAAGGAGAAGAGCCAAGGCGCACTCTGCCGAAGCCTGAGGGCGTCCAAGTCTTCAATTCTCCCGGAACTCAGATTGAAAACTATACGTCTCTGTTGGACAGTCATCGGCGCTCGCAGCTCGAGCCTCGGTCTCTCTCCCCTCTCACGGGCGATCATCCCCTGCTTCCCCGTTGTCTGTTTTACGAGATTTCGGGGAGAGAAAAGAAAAGATGCCCGCAGAGAAAGGAGGATAGAGAAAGAGACGTGCGAGGGCGAGACATTGTGCCTCGTTGTCCAGGATTAGATTGTCCTCCCTGTTCCGCCCGAAGAACGGTGTCTCGGACTCTCTAGGAAGGCAACAGCGCAAAGCATGCGGAGAACGGGGGCAAGGGAAGGTGTGCCCAAGAGAATCAGGATGGCACAAAAGGAAACACTTGTCCTGTTGTCCTCCTCTTCGGGACGGCCTTTCGGCCCATCTCTCCCTCGTCTCTCCGTGTCTCTCCCGCACTTTCCCGCCACATCTCGCATCACCAACCGCCTTTCTGCTCAGATCTCTGTTCTTTGGCTGGAAGGGTGTCTCCCAGACCCTCACAACCAGGCCGGAGAAGGCAATGGACTGTGAGATCCAGTTACCACCCGCAGCCGGCTCGAGAGAAAGAAAGGGGGTGCCAGATGGCGCCGCCCCTTCCCCTAGGGCATTTGCCTGTTTATCTTCACCGCAGGAGCCGTAATGAGGGTAAAGGGAATGGGGAGCCTCAAAAGGGTGAAGGCATAAGGAAGCGCAATGAGGGTAGAGGGAGTAAGGAGCCTCAAAAGGGTGAAGGCATAAGGAAGCGCAAAGAGGATATAGGAGTAAGGAGCCTCAAAAGGGTGAAGGCATAAGGAAGCGCAAAGGGGAAGAGAAAACAAACGATGAAAACAGCAAAACCCAACTCACCTCGCAGCCTCGTAAAACGAACAGCAGATGCACACGCAATGGCTGGCGACGCGTCGCTTCGTAAAGGTTCTGGAGCTCAAAGACCCTCAGCCACGGGCCGGGGGTGTATCGGCGGATGCAGTTACTGGTCGATGCGCGACGGAAGCTCTCAGTGACGATGCTCTGGAGTTGGACGGTGGACGAGTCGTGGAATTGCTCACAGCAGCTATGGCTCCACATCTGCAAATTATGTAATCAAGTGCTCCGTAGCTCTGACGGTGTAATAGTCTCTCATTGGCCAGCTCTTCCTGGGGCCCCGCAAGGCTGACCTCTTCGCGATGGTCAAACCGTCAAATGCTTTTTTGTCGCCAACCTCTCGAAACAACTCTGGGGACAACAGCCACGAGGACCGTTACAGCACCAACTTGCAGTCTTTGAAAGAAAAGGCGTCCTTCATCTGCGTTGCTAAAGTTCTGTTGGCGTGCCGTCGTCCTCCTTGGTCTCCGTCACAACCGTCTCACATCCGGCAAGATGGTAAGATATGCTCCCTCCCTCGAGTTCTCATTCTCGCAATTGCCAGCCTGACGCCTTCTATTTTTCTTTCAGGCGCGCAACTCGGAAAAGGCGCAGTCGATGCTGTACCGCTTCCGCGAGTCGCAGGTGGCAGACCTGGGCATTGTGGATGCGAGCCGCACGCGCCGGCCCAAGGTCATCTCCGAGCAGACGTCGGTGGCCGACTGCGAGCGGTGGCGCGGGCAGGTGCTCAAGGAGATCTCGCGCAAGGTATCCAAGATCCAAGACCTGGGCCTCAGCGACTTCCAGGTGCGCGATCTCAACGACGAGATCAACAAGTTGATGCGCGAGAAGCACATGTGGGAGGTGCAGATCCGCAACCTGGGCGGGCCCAACTACACGCTGCAGCAGCGCGGCCAGGGCAAGGAGTACGACGAGGCTGGCCGCGAGATCCACGGCGCCGGCCGTGGGTACCGCTACTACGGGCGCGCTCGCGAGCTGCCGGGCGTGCGCGAGTTGTTTGAGGCGGCGCGGGCCAAGGGGGGCGAGCAGCAGAAAAGACGACCGGGAGGCGATGGCGACAGCAGCGAGAAACCACTCGAAGAGCGCGACGACCTGCGCAAGGACGTGGACGCGGCGTACTACGGCTACGGTGCCGACGAGGAGGACAGCGTGCTGCTGGCGTACGAGGCGGCGCGGGAGGCCGAGGCGCAGTCGCGGCTGGCGGCGGCTGCAGGCTTGGGCGGCGAAACGGGCGGCGGCGGGGATGCTGTCAAGAGCAAGAGCAAGAGCAAGAGCCGGAGCAAAAGCAATAGCCAAATCAGTGGCCAGCCGCCACCACCAGCAGGCTGGGAACCGCTGCCTGGCGACACGGGCGACGGCCGGAGCTGGCTGCTGCCAACGGTCGAGGAGGTGCAAGAGGAGCTGCTGGAGCGGAGAAAGCGGCGAATCCTAGAGCAGCTGTCATGATATCGGAGGCGGTGTTGTTTTTTTCTCTGGTTCATTGGTGGACCGGCATTCTACATTTTTCGTTTTCATGACCACAAAAGAGGAGTCGTACCATCTGGGCCAAACTTTGGCGACTGTCGGTTCCCAGTTCTTTGTTCGTATTCTCCGCCTGCGTCGAAATCGAACTCCCTCGAGATGTTGGTCTAGAAGCGGCCAAACATGCGACCCGGCCGAGAATGAAGTGGTAAAGAGAAAAGACGACAATGTTCTGGCCCGCTGGCCAAGGCGCCATGGATGCCACGCAACAGACAAGGGAGCATCCAACAACCAGCAGGCCGCGCAGGAAGCCAAACCTGTAAATTGACGAGCTACCTGAATCCACACCGCTTGTCGCCCCTGTCGCGCGAGTTTTCTTTTTCTTTTTCAACATGATGACGCCTCTAATGCATGCGCACATATATTTGTACGGGTACCCTCGGCTACGGTCGATATCTCGGCTGTCGTTGTCTCTCGCCTTTTCTCTTCTGTTACCCCTGCTCCCTTTGCCGATACGGAGCACTGCACCTGTACGGAGTATCAACTGCACCTGTACGGAGTATTCAACACTCCACTTCCCACGACTTGACGTTGGGATCAAATGTACTCATCATTTTTATCTCTCGGATGTAGGGGCATCAGCAGGCACGAAACGGAGGGGAACGAGAGATATGGGGAGAAGAAATTTGAAAATGGAAAACGGTAAAAGGAAGGGGAAGGAAAAGGATTGTCATGAGATTTCATGATGAGAAATCCTTTTCTAAGCGAGCGCTCTGGACAGGCCCAGACCATGTTCCGGAAACGACGAATCGAAGCTCCTTCCAGATGCGGCGAGTGGGGGCCATCTTGCAGAGAGCCTGCAGCTTGGGTATCTTAAGCCGGGGAATGAGATGGCGAATTCCCCGGAAGCGAAGTAGTAGTCGCATAGGTAGAAAGTTGACGATTGGCCGGTGCAATGCATAATGCAACCATCCTGCATATGCATTGCAAAATATTGTTGTGGCCCCCGCGGATTATTGACGAGGTTTGTCTTTCCTTTTCTTCTTCTACTTTCTTTTCAGTTGGTAATACTAACCACTTGCTTATCAAGAATTCTTGCCACATCATCGGCGTATCTCGGCCAATAAATAGAAATAAACAAAAAGTGAAAAGAAGTGTATTGTATTCGTATGGTCATTGTCCTCTTCCCCTTTCATCGTGATCCAGCATTAAGTTGAAAAAGTAGAAAAATCAAAAAATGCTGCAAAGCTGCAAATACTGCAAATGCTGTGCCCTTGTCCCTTGTTCGTTCCTTATTATTCGTCACGGTAGCATATGGGTTTCAATGTGTGTCGTCACTTTCTGGGGCTCGTAGTTGTCTTCGTTGTCGTTCCCTTCTGCCGCTACGCGTCCGGATGCTGGCTTGCGCGGTTCGAGCGTGCGCATAATCCAGACGGTCTTGGTCTGTTTCTGGACACTCGCCAGGACCGGCGGCGGCGCTGGTCCGGTTGGAGGTGAAGGACCGGTGTCGCCAGTCTGGCCGAGTCTAAGAGGGACTGTTAGACGTCACCTTTTCCCCTCCGTCTCCTCTTCTTCCAACGACTTCAGACTCACGTTTGGACCGCGTTGCTGCCACCACCACCACCAACGCTACCACCACCAACGCTACCACCACCAACGCTACCACCACCAACTGCTGTCGGACCGCCACCCAACGTAAGGTCAACCAGGGGGCGGTGTCTGTTGCTGGTGCTGCTGATAGTGTTGCCACTGCCACTGCTGGTGCAGCTGCCCCCGTTGCTGGCCATGCTGCTGATGCTGCTTCTCTGCGTGCGTCTGCCGTTGCTGGTGCTGCTGAGAGCCGAGTGCGAGGATGCTTGACCTCTGGCCGCCTCCCTGGCAGCCCTCTCTTCCTCGAGGCGGATCCCTTTCTCGCGGCTCATGGCCACGGCCGTGTCGATTTGTCGAAACGGCGGGAGGCTCACGCTTGTCGTTTGGCGCCTTGACTCGGTTTGCCAAAGAAACGAGTTAGTTTATTGCCCCTTCCCAACTGTCTTCCCGCCGGGTTTGTAAGAACTTACAGGGTATCAGCAATGGGATATGCATAGTAGGCTTCCTCTTCGCCATCTCCATCCTCGTCTTCGTCACCTGCCCCTGCTCGATCTTTCTTCTCATCCTTTTTCGGGTGACGTGCATCTTTGTGGCGGCTTCGATGGCTGTTTTTGCTGCCGCGATGGTCCTTGTGCGACTGCTTCTGCTTATGCTTTTGCGTAGCCGATGGCATGGCATGCGAGGAGTATTGAGTGCTTGTGCCGACGTCGCCGTAGCCTGCGGCGGCATAATAGCCGCCGTCATGCGTGTAGTAGCTGGCGCCGTTACCGTCGGCGGCACCGAAGCCGCTGCCATCGTTACCGTCACGCTTTGCCAGCACGGCCTTGCCCGTCTCGAGGAGACGCTCGCCGCCAATTGACTCCAGCTCCTGCAAACGGTCGGCGTTGTTCTCGTCCTTGTTGCGTTTAACAACGGCAAGCGAGATACGGCGTTCCTCGATGAAATTAGCCGTGATCCCGAGGGAGTCAACGGAAGGCAGATGGCTGGGCTTGTCTTGCCGGTGGACAGGTAAGATTTGTATGACTTCCCCGGTCTGCAGACTATGTTGCACGTAGAACGTGCCATCGGGAGTGACATGAAGACCCATGGCAACCTCTGGAGTGCCGGGGGCAGAAAGGACAAACCAAACAGGAGATAAAAAGGTTTGGGTAGGTCGTGTCACTGTCGACGGGGGATTCTTTCAGGCTGGCCTGAGGAGGAGAGAGAGGTGAGAGAGGAGACGACGCTGGTATAGAGAAAGAGAGAAAACCAACTGGTATCAAGAAAAACAGAGGTAAGAGAGAAACCACGCTGGTATCAAGAAAACCAAGTAGTGATCTGATTGCAGAAGAATGAAAAAGACACGGAATCAAAACCAACTTCAGTCGAAAACAAAAACGGGAAGCCGGGATAGAGAACATAGCAAGATATAAGAAACCACAACGGCCGAGACTGTATGGAACCCAGAAGAGCCTACAACGGGGTTGGAGTCATGATCATACTTTTTTGGCAAGCTGCACATCTTAGTGGCTTTGCATGCAATGGTGATGGAGCTCTTGTGGGAGGGGGGTGTGGCATGTCGCTGTCAGAGAAATGAGCTCCAACTGTGTTAGTGCGTCCCCCTGAATTGTGTGCAACATCGAGATCAAGAAGTGGTAAACCCCCCACACACCCCCTTCCTTGACAGCCAAAAAGAAGTGCCTCTGATAGTCCCTGACCAAGCAAAGAATGAGATGCTTGCACTGACGGGCCTGTAGGCTGTTTGCAGAATCAGAATGGCCGAGCGTACCTGTAGCCAACCAAATCTGTCTCCAGTGTTCATTACTTGCGGTGGTCACCCATCTGTCATGACACTGCCAGATTCAGCAACACGCAGATTTTTCAAAATGTGATTCTCAGACCCGACCAACCGCGTTCTCCGGACAGGTGCTTGCCACCCCCCCGCCCTCTCCCTCGGCTCTAGACCGACGGGGGGAGTGTGTGCATGTGAGGTTCAGAACTCGAGTACATGAAGGGGTGGCGCATCACATGTGGCCTTATAACCGATGGACGGACAGATGGAACAAGGCAGCGAAGCGAAGCCACGTAGTGTTGTGGTTCTTGCATTATCCTTGCACTCGTGGCAGCTCGTGCTGGAAGGCAACGACGCAGATGCCTCCACTTCATAGCCGGCATGCAGTACTGAGGAGCCCACTTCGCTGGCACTGAGCAGTTCAGTACTCCGTATGCCGTTGTGGCCAAGCTGTACATGTAGCTATCAAGTGGGTCGACAGGAAGAAAGAATGTAGGTAGGTAGCCGTCGATGCGTCCCGACTGTCATCGGCCAGGGTCGTACCTAGAGCAACCGGCCATGGCCCGGGCGTGCTGAAATGGAGCTATGGGTCGGACACATAGCTTATATCTCACATGTACGGAGTACTGAGTGCGGCACGGACTTGTAGTCTGTGTCCCGGCCGTTCGAGGTTGAAGGGGATCGGCATGAGCGTCGATATTTGGTAATCCACCTGATCGCCTTGCCGTCTGTTCTCGATGTAGCAAGAGCGTTGCACTGGTTGAATTGGGAAGCTTCCTGCCTGCTCAAAAGTTGACCTTGGTGCTGAACGATCTGTCTCGGCATTCTCTCTTGCCTTTCTCTTGCTTTTCTCTCACTTTTTACACTTCTCGTCTGTTCTTAAACCTGCTTTTCCCGTACCAACTCCACAGCCATACGAAGTCCTCCGACACAAACTCAGAAACGGAGATAGCACCTGCCCCATGTCACGGTCGACCCACTAGCGGCCCGCATCAAATCACAACCAAACTTTCCTTGTCTTTGGCTGTCCAGACTCCCAGGAGACTCTTCTCTCGAGCTCTTCGACCCTCTACGGAGCAACTTCTCCTCTCTCCTCCTCTCTGCGACCTGCCGGCATATGCCTCTGTGCGGAGCCTCCGACCTGTCTTGATGGACCACCCAATGCTCGCTCCAGACAACATCCAGCCAAGTTTGTCAGGCTTTGTCAGGCATTGCCAGGCTTTTGGCTTTGCTAGGCATTGTCCAGCACTAACTCCACCAACTACCTACTTCCCTGTCGTTTTGGCTCCTGGACGTTGAGATACTATCCCCATTTGAGCAGACGGGGTCAACTATTAGCCCGCGGCAAACTAGGTCTGGATTCATGAGTTCCAACGGAGTATTGGGAACGATCAATGTCCGGCACAGCCGCTCATGATAGAACCTCTCGCATCGCAGCCGACTGTTGGGCTAGGTCTGCTGTCTGGCCCATCTGCGTCACTCGTCCAAAGATACGGGCTTCTTTTGGTTGTTTGACTCGCCCGAAGACGAAGACCACGGAGTATCTCTATCGGTCTGATATCCGCACTTGCACGAGCTGCATACCCAACACGGCGTAACTCCTTCATGCACATGTTTATGCCTACCTAGGTAGGTCAGTCACCAGTGTCCATACGTGTACCAGGGTTTTGGTTTTTTCATACGACGTCGGTGCGGAGAGTTGTGCCTTCACATGCGGATTGCTCAAAGGGGAAATGGATAAAGTATGGCAGGCAGCTCTTGACAACGCTGCTCCAGGACCGGCAATGCTCCTGAGACAGTCTAGATCCCCTTCTGACGCCAATCAGGTCGAGACATCGGGGTCAGGATGAAATTTGGAAGACAAACTAAGAGATAGTGGCGAGGCGAATATTATGTGCTCTACTCCGTATGATGGGAACTCCGTAAGCGCCTTGCAGCTTTCCAAAGTAGTCCGTGGTCTTGGATGTCCGGGAAGCACGATGGACGGTTGCCACACAGCAGCTAAATTAAGCGATGGGAGATGGAGCCGCCGACCAGAGCTGCCCTGGCGGACAGGTTGGATGTCGTCGTGCCCGGGGATCGACGCCAAGACTTTTAAAACCTGGCAGCTGAGGCACTACGTACACTCCGTTCGAAATCGATAGCACATGTGAGCATCCGAGCTGCTTGAAAATCACAGAAGCTTCTCGACACCGGGCGGGGTAGCAATACTATGTACGGAGTGTGCTGATGCCGGAATGCCGGGAGGACGCTTCCTGTTAGCCTCCCCGGCAGCCGTGTCGTTTGGGGAATTGATCGACCTTCTGAGCAGGCATGTCCCCTGTATCGTGGTCGATGTTGTCTTTCGCCAAGCATCAGCTGTCACACTAGGCAGTTGAACGCCCGGGAAAGAAACCAAATACGGAAGACTATCTTGGATTCATTCTTCAGGAGACCTTTAGGAGACCGCTACTATCTGACAGAGATCTGGCAAAGTTGTCGACGCCAGACCGGGGCGTACATGTACTCGCATTAGTTGCTCCGCACAACCATGACAGCTCGATGTAGACCAAATCACAAACGTTCACCAGTTCAAGGCCTGAAACGACGGCGGACCCGATGAGGGGATGCAGTACCACATCGGCATACTAGGACGTATAATGGGTTGAGAAAGCTCTATGTAGTAACTGTTGCGAGTGGAAGTCTGCTGCGGTTTGAACAACAACAGCAACAAGACAAGGGTTTGATTTCTGGGAAGGGAAATGAATCTGTGGAAGACTACTCCCGAAAAAAATTAGAACAGTTGGAACACGTACGGAGCACAAGAGGAGAGAAGAACACAGAGGAAGCAATCAAAGGTGCTCTAAAACGAAAGGAGAAAGTAGAAAGGTAGAAAGGGGTAGAAAGGAGAAAGAAGAAAAAGAAAGACAGCCCAACCAAAAAAGAAAAAAGTGCGACCTCCGCGAATCGAACGCGGGCCTTCGACTTGGAAGGTCGAAATCCTAACCATTAGACCAAGGCCGCCGAAAACAACAAGTTCCTAATTTTTGGCCATCCGTGAGCTTATGAAGGGCACGCATGACCCACTCCTGATCAACGACCTAGGATGACCCAAGTGTAACCACACGACACTCGACGAGCCCACAAAGATGGAGAGACAAGAGACAGACACACAAATTAACTCTTGTCTCAGACAGTTGCCCACTTCCAATCGGCGTGGGGTGCATGGGCCATACGTTGAAGGACCAATGCCGAGGCAACAGATAAGCCAAGTTAGTCATCCAATACGCTGTTTCCAAGTTGTGGCGTCATGGCATTTCCCCCACGCCGAGGGGTTCAGAATCGGGCAATGAGTCGACCAACCTTTCGTATCACGTTGGTGAGAGCTTCCTTCAGCATCGCCGGTCGTGATCTTGTCAACTCTGCCGTTCTCGCAAACCGACAGACGTTCCAACGTCGACACTCACACCTTTGCAACACCAGAGATCTTGGATGCACCATCAGAGATAGGACGAGCATCCGGCTTCCCATCACCAACACACGCACAGCTCCGTCCCGGAGATTGTCGCAGAGGCACATACACACACAGCAAACAGCCCCGTCCTCAGCTTCAGAGCTGCATCCCGCCAGCATGTCGGACAAGCTGATCCCATCCGACCCGGCCAAAGTCACGGTGGTCCGCGACATCACGCCGAACGTGACGACGCTGTCGGCGCCGTTTCTGCGGCATGGTGTCATAGAATTCGGTGGCCGCAGCACGATCGGTATGTTCCGCGCCCCCTTGTCTGTCCTGCAGTAGCAGCAAGCAGTAGCTGCTCTGAGCTGCAATGACCAGTCCCTTGCTCACCATTGTCTCTCCCCAAAATCAGTCCGCTTGTCCGGCGGTGGCGTTCTCGTGTTTTCGCCCGTGGCGCTCACGCAGCAGGCAGCCGCCGTTGTCGAGCGTCTGGGCGGCGACAAGGGCGTCCGATACCTGGTTGCGCCCGACATGGAGCACCACATCTTCCTCTCCGAGTGGGCCAAGGCCTACCCCGCGGCGCGCATCATCGGGCCCGAGGGTCTACCCGAGAAGCGCGCGGCTACCAAGGGCCAGGACCCCAAGGTGGCCGTCGACGACCCCTTCTTTGCCGTGATTCGCGACGACCGGGCGCGGCCGCTGAGCCAACCGCAGCCCATTGCGCCAGACTTTGATGCCGACTTCGACCTCGTGTACTTTGCCGCGCATCCCAACAAGGAGATTGTGCTGTACTACCGGCCCGATCGCGTGCTCATCGAGGCTGACCTGCTGATCAACCTGCCGGCGGATGAGCAGTATTCCCTCGTCGACCAGGCCACGCGTCGCGGCGTGCCGGGCCGCGCCAACCTCGCCAACCGCATCGCCCTGGCCGTGTTCAGCACGCAGGGCAACGTCGTCTGGTCCCGGCGCTTCCAGTGGTACGGCGCCAGCCGCAAGGACCGCCCGCGCTTTAGTGAGGGGCTGCGCGTGATCGACAGCTTTCCGTTCGAGACGCTGATTCCCTGTCATGGCGAGGTCATTGTGACAGACGCCAAGGCAGCCTTCCGGAATGTCTTTGTCTGGCACCTTGAAAAGAAAGAGACGTGATTGCAGCCAAGGAGAGGACGATGGACGGAGTACGTAGTAGTCAAACAAAGTTTATGTGAGCTGGGAGGCGTTTTATACCTAGATCGTACAGTGTCCTATCAAAATTGAACCAAAATATTATGACATTGAATCTTACAGCAGAAGCTGACCCAGTGCGACTCTGAAGCTGTTAGTCGTGTCAGACAGAAGCAAGACACAGAAAAACGCAGAGCATTACCACATGTTGGATGTTGTAGGTACCAGGGTATGTGTCTACCGTGTCTGAAGGCGTTGCTGGTTGATGCCTAAAGGTAGGGGCACGAAGAGGTGAGTGCAGTGACGCCAACAAAGATACCAAAGGTATGAGTGGCAAAGAAGCAGCATGGCCTCCAAGAATACTTGCTCGTGCAGTTAAACTCTCAGCTTACTCTTGACGACCGAGCTTCTTTTGGAAAAGCTGGTTGGAAGCCCAGTCCTGTACAGCGAGAGAGCCTGAGCGGCGGCGGCCACAATTGTGCTCGGATGCCATGCTGGTGATTACCGAGAGAAGAGGCAGCAGTACCATCCGGGTCGACCGGGTGCCTGTGGCCAAGGCCACCTCGGCCAGGTCAAACAAAAAGGAAAGTGAAAGCAAAAAGAAATAGCAACTCCTCGTTTCGATCAAGGGACCTCCGGGTTATGAGCCCGGCGCGCTTCCACTGCGCCAAGTTGCTTGCGAATATTTGAAGTAGGCCACTTTTTCTGTAAATAAAGGGCTTTTTGTTTGTGCGCGAGCCCGTTGAGTCATAAGCTGTTGTCGTTGGCATGAAAAAGTGAAGTTCAAAGGCAGATGCGAGCATGTGCTCATAAGCCCGATAAGGTGTCGCAGACTCCATATGAACATGCCCGGGTAGCACAGTGGTAGCTGCGCCTGCCTAGTAAGCAGGAGGTCCGCGGTTCGATCCCGCGTCTGGGCATTTTTTTGCCTTCTTTTTGTTTTCTCTTTTGGACATGACTGCGGCCTTTCTTTACAGGGCTCTCGACATTGCCTCTCTTCTAGACATTTGCTGTTCTCTTATCTTTTCTTTATTTTTTTCGATTTATGCAACTGAATCCCCCCTCCGACTGGTCCTGGATTCCTGGTTGCTTGGCTGCCGGGGACCTGGCGCTAATCCAGACTCGGAAAGGTCCTCCTGGAACTCTATCACAAGGCCGAGCTCATAACCTCACCTCGCCTCACCCGCAAGCAGGCAGCACAGCTATCTCCTTCAAATTTCTTCACCACCTTTCTTCTTTCTTCCTGCCACTAGAGGAATACATAGACGCGACTACCCACTTGCTCTGCCCCTTCGGCGCCCCGAACAGCTCGTGCTTATCGCATCGCTGATATCGACGACAACGGGCGACGAACCATGGCGACGGCCGTTGTCGTGGCCATCATGGCCGCTGTTGCGCCTCTGGTGCGCGCTATGCAGCCCGCAGCGATTCCACCGCTGCCTGCGCCTATGCGGCCGTTGACATGGGGACAGATCAATTTCCTCCACACAACTGTACGACTCGCACGTCTCGGCGCCTCGAGCTTGTCGTTTCTTGCTGACCCGTGATGCAGGATACTCATGGCTGGCATGGGGGCCATCTTCAAGAGTATGACGGAGCTTCTCTGGCTATCTAGCACTTTGCTTCTTTGCTAACAATTTTCGGCCTCTATTTCCAGATCACAATACTCCGCCGACTGGGGCGACTATATATCATTTGCAGACCATATGCGGCGACAGGCGGACGCAGATGGCGTGGATCTTCTGCTGGTTGACACGGGCGACCGTATCGAGGGCAACGGCCTCTACGACGCCTCCTCGCCAAAGGGCCAGTACACGTACGACATCTTCCGCCAGCAGGACATCGACATCATCTGCTCGGGCAACCACGAGCTCTACCAGGCCGACGCCACCGACCGTGAGCACCAACGAACGGTGCCCAACTTTGCCGGCCGCTACATTGCATCAAACCTCGATTACATTGATCCGGCAACCGGCGAGCAGAGCTCAATGGCCCCGCAGCGGTACCACGCCTTTCAGACAAGAAATCAGAAGATCAACGTGGTGGCGTTTGGCTTTCTCTTCAACTTCACCGGAAATGCCGCCAACTCGGCCGTGCAACCGGTGCAACAGACAGTCCAGGAAGGCTGGTTCCAGTATGCCATCCGCAAGGAACCGGCCGACCTCTTTGTCGTGATTGGCCATGTCGGCGCACGCATGGGCGAGCTGCGCGTCATCTACGAGGCCATCCGCTCTGTCAACCCGCATACGCCCATTGCCCTGTTCGCCGGCCATGCGCATGTCCGCGATGCTGTCC
The DNA here is from genome assembly GCA_019925545.1 of Ophiostoma angusticollis. Classification (NCBI taxonomy): domain Eukaryota; kingdom Fungi; phylum Ascomycota; class Sordariomycetes; order Ophiostomatales; family Ophiostomataceae; genus Ophiostoma; species Ophiostoma angusticollis. The sequence continues at coordinate 261,113 of JADHKL010000024.1, forward strand.
ACTTCGACGACAAGGCTGTGGCAATTGCTAGCGGCCGGTACTTTGAGACCATCGGTTGGATGTCCGTCAGTGGCGTGAAGCCGCAGAAGACGGAGAGAAAGAAAACAGCCCTGGGGGGGGCAAGACCGCTCGCCCCGCCCTTGTCCTCGCCCTCACCCTCGGTCACGTTTGCCCGCCGCTACATTGACAACAACCTGCTTGGCCTGTACTATCACAGCGGCACCAACACGACCACCTTCCCCACCACCCACGGCCGGAATGTGACTGCCGCCATTACCGCCGCCCGCACCGACCTCGGCCTCGATACCCGTTTCGGCTGCGTCCCTCAGAACTACTGGCTGCAGCGCCGCCCACCCAGCGACCCAGACAGCGTGTTTTCGCTGCTGCGGAAACATGTGCTGCCCGAGGCCATTGTGCGCCCCGATCGCAAGACCGTGCCGCGCTTGGTGCTCATGAACACAGGCGCCATGCGCTTTGACATCTTCCGTGGCGCCTTTACGCGGGACACGACATACATCGTCTCGCCGTTTGTCAGCCGCATCCACTATATCCCGGACGTGCCCTACCGCCTGGCCCGGCAGGTACTGGGGTTGATGAACAGCCACGGGCCGATCCTGAGCGCGATGGCGGCCGAAGCGGCAGCCGCCAATGAGTTTGCAACTGGCAGGAAAGCAAACGCTGGGGCAGCTGGCAAGGCCATGGACTGGCGAGAGCTGGGTGTACCGGAGATGTACGCTGGCAGACGGGAGGATGCCATCGCGGCTGCGGCTGGTGCTGCGGCTGGTGCTGGACAGGTGCCGGGTATTCACACTGGTCTTGATTCTGGTGGCGGCATTATCCGCCAAAAAGCCCTGTTCGCCGGCAAGGTCGAGGAGGAGGAGGAGGCGGCGGACGGCGACGAAGATAGTGGCAGTAGTCGCCCACCGCTGGTCGCTGGCTACACGACGCACGACGACCTTGGCGACGACGGCGACGACGCCATCCACGAGCCGCTGCCACACTTTTATGCACCCAACTGCATCCAAGCCGCGGCCGGTTTCTCGTCGGCGGAGGAGGTAGGGGCGCCCGAGACGGTCGACTTTGTCTTTTTCGACTTTATCGAGAAACTGGTGCTGCAGGCGCTGGCGTACGCGGCACGCCAGGACGAGCAGTACGCAGCACATAACAGCCCGTACACCGAGGAGGACATCCAGACGTACGTGGAGGGCACCTTTACGGAGCACTTTGCCGGGTGGGTGAAGAGAAGCTGGGGGGCCGACGACTGCTGAGTGACTAGCTGTTGTTTTGCGTTTTGTTGTCGTCTTGCACTGCTGCTGGCGTTTTTATCTTGTTCTTTTCCTACAATACGCACAGGCTCCCACCGAGTTCTCGCTGAAAACATTGTTCATGTATCCTAATCACTGCCATATCCCGCTTTCCTTTCTGCGATCCTCCTGCGCCAGTCTTCGCCGATTCAGATATATGTCTAGACACCCTTCCGATCCTATCCAATGTGTGCCAAATGCAAAAATGGAACGATATCATATGCCCACGTATTTGAAAAAAAGCCGAGCACCAAATTCTCAACGTCAATCCACCCTCCCCTTTTTCTGAGCTTACCCTGCTGATGATAGTCGCCAGGCCTTGAGAGGTAGGGCCTGTAGCCGCAGCACCTGCGGCCGGATGAACATGAGAAACGCCACGGTGCCCGCAAGCACACACATGATGTTGACAATATAATAGCCGTCGCGCTGCATCTCGCAGGTACCGCCGCCGTTGATGCACCGCTCCTTCTCGGCCTGAACCGCGCAAGAGAAGGCCTCTTTGATGAGCGGGCCCTTGAGCGCCGCCTCCACAACGGCAGGGCCGGGCAGGCAGGTCGCCTCGGTGAAGTAGTCGACCAACCGCAGAACAAAGTACCGCGGAAACGTGCCGCCAAGATTCGATACCCTTTGCGCGAGGTCAGCAAACGAAAATCTGCAAGTATAACTGAATAGGGGAGTAAACTAAAACTCACGTAGCCAAAAGAGTCATGTAGGTTCCGCCAATGGCAGGATCCGCAATGCGGGCATGGAACGCTGACACGGCCACAAACATGACCGTGTTCATAAACGTTGACATCACATGCTCAATAATGACAACAAACAGGTACACGCCGTTGACGCCGTTGGCCGGGAAGAAGATGACGGTAAGCTGTGCAAAGATGGCAGCGGCCAGGCGGCCGACAAAGCCCCAGCACCAGATGCGCATGGGCGTGTACTCCTGCGACCATTTGCCGACGTAGTAGCCCAGGCCGATCTCGAAAGGAAAATCAATCAGCACGGTGAGGGCGAGGTTGTCGGTGCCGAACCCCTTCTCCAACAGCTTCAGGTTCGTCACGCCATCGTTGGCCTGGAAGCCGATCTTGGCAATCAGGTGCACCAGGATGATCGTCTGCACGTTCTTGAGCTTGAGGACGCCCCACATGATGCGGTAGACATCCCAGACGCCCTCTTCGTTGCGGGCGCGCTCCTCGCGCTTGGCCAAGGCTAGCCCAATCGTAACGAGAATGAACGCCCAGCCCCAAAAGGTGAGGTAGTCGCCAAGGTCAATAAGGCCGACGTTTAGCGGCTCGCTGCGGAACCAGCGGTTGGCAAAATCGGGCGAGTTGAAGGCGAGGAAGACCGTGTAGGAGAGGAAGTGGCCGGCCGTCAAGCCGACTGTCTGCGCCGTCGATGCATAGGAAATGTTGCCGGGCGTCAAGAGCGTCAGTGCCCAGCCATCCACGGCAATGTCCTGCGTGGCGCACATGAGGACGAGGAAGAACCACCAGCGCGTGAAGCCCCAGACCGTAGACCCTTCCGCCTTGCCCATGGTGTCCATCAGCGCATCCACCTCGGAGCCAAGCCAGATCATGCCGACGCCCGAGAGCAGTTGGATAGGCAGGATCCAGCTCTTGCGGCGGCCGACTTTGGGGCTCCATACTGCATCAACGATAGGGCTCCAGAGCAGCTTGAGAGAATAGGGGTATGATGCCAGCGAGAAGACGCCAATCTCGCCGTACGACAAGTGCTTCTTCAGCAAGAAGGGAACGGATCCTGTGGCGAGGCCAAGCGGGATGCCCTGCAGAAAATAGAGCAGGACCAGCAGTCCAAAGTTGCGCTGGTCCTCTCTCGGCAGTTCGAGAAAGCCATGGTTGTTCAATTTGGGAGTGACCGGGACGTGGTCGTCGAGCGAAAAGGACTCGCGCGCCATGAGACTAGCTGTGATGGTTCCCGACTCGTGCGCCGCACCGCCTTTGCGACGCATCTCCATGCCGCCGGTCATGTCGCCGGAGTCGCTCGTGTCCCCGGTTCGGATGGAGAGCCGGTTCTTGTCCGAAGGTTCTTTGCCGTTTCCGTTTGCGTGTCCGTTTGTGTGGATGCTGAGGTTGGGTTTGCGGTGTCGTGTGTTGTGGGTGTTGATATCGGTGGCTGTTTTGTCTTCATCTGACGTGTCGATGCGTGGCCCGTCTGATTTACGGGTCTTGGAACGACGAGATCGAGCACCCATAGGGACGTCCTCGGGCGGAATGTAGGTCTAGTCGTGGGGGTGGAGGGTCGGCAACTGGAATGCGCTGGCCGGCTGTGCTTTGCTGGTATCTTGGTGCGTATAAATAGGCGGTCGTTCTGGTATGGGAGTGCTGTGTAACGTGAAAAGCTGTTGTCAAGACAAGCAGGATGGTAAGTTGTTGTATAGGTGTTGGTGTCGAAGGGAACGCTGTGGTGTTTGTTCGGAGAGAAGATTGTTTGGACGTGGTGACGGGTAGTAGAGATGCCAAGACGCTGCGCTGGCCTCTTGAGAAAGTATGGCAGGTTCGCGAAACGGAACAATCGAAACGGCAGAAAGAGTGGCGGCAACAAATAACCTGCCGTAAAAGGAGGCGGATCGTCAAACTCTATTCGACGCACGAGCACCTTGGGGTATGGACTGGGGCCATGTACTCGGGTGTGTCAGAACGGTGGATAAAGTGCGGTAAACCAGGCAGGCGGTGGACGATGACGGCTGGTGCTCGTCGTGGCCTCTTTGCTGCGTCGCTCTTCGTGGTGAATCTGACCCTCACCGAGGCAGCTCTAGCAACCGTGGCCTCTTTTCAGAGGAACGGTGGCAAATAGGCAGCGCCAAACAGGCGCCGATGAGATAATCAAAACGAGAAAAACAGTAAAAAAGAGTGGAATCCAGACGGGAAAAACGAGCAATCGGAGCTCCGCGCAGCCGTGCGTGTAGCGATCTTTTGTCTGCGTCGGCCCGCCAGCTGGTGATGTTGTCGAGTCGAAAGAGAGCTCAGGGACCTCGCCAGGGGTAAAAAGAGGACGAACGCGAACACGCGATCACGTGAATGCCCGTGTTTGGTTAGATTTCTTCACGGAAATAGTGGGGACCTTCCTGGCCACCTCAACGTCATCGTTTCGACTTCCGAGAGCTCCCAGGAAACCACAACCTCTGCCATCTCGCACACACACGCCAGCTCAATACATTGCCAATTGATTACTGCCGACTAACATAATACACAACCGCAAGAAAATATGTTTCGCTTTGTGAGTTTCGAGCTCGGTCAGGGTCGGACAGACAACAGCTGCAGAACTGACTCCCTCGCAGCGCAAAACCCTCGACATTGTGACGCTGTTTCACAAGCCCAGCTCGCCGGCGTCGATGCGCGTGGTCACGCTCCTGAAGCAGACGTCAGCGCTCGCATCCGAGACGGCCACCGAGGACCAGGCCAGCGATCACACGCCGCAGACGGAGGACGCAGCGACAGCACGGCGCGATCCGTTTGAGCTCAACATCACCGAAGACCCGCCGACGAGCGACCAGCTTCTAACGATCCTCGAGTACGTGGGAAACCCACGCATTTCGTCCATTGTCAAGGGTGCGAACACAAAGAGCGAAGCGCTCCGCAAGTTCCGAGAGAGCCAAGAGAACTTTCAGCGTCCAGTAGTAAGCATATGTGACCACCTCAGCGGCAGAGACAGCAGCGTCTTGTTCGTCGTCACCTGGACCCCTTCGCTCTCGCTAACCTTTTCTAGGTTGTGGACTGGAACAATGGCAAGGTAGTTGCAGGGGACGAGAAGTCGGAGATTCTCAAGCTACTCAGAATGGAAAAGAGCTAGGCGGGGCAGTGACATGAGGGAGGTTGAAGCTGGCGGAGCCGACAGTCTGGAATGACAAGAATGACAACGTTTGGTTCCTAGCAGGAAGGTTCGCGAGCCTGCTTGCGTGTCCGGGACCGGAGGCTCAGTACTGACGAACCGTTGTCTGTATCGCGGCTGCTTTAATGTCGCTCGCTCGTCTTATGCTACACAAGGACCAAGGAGGCAATTGAAACCATCGCACGTGTCTTTAGGTCGTTGGGGCCGGGCCCAGGGGCAGGCACTATTACGTACCATGCTGCCACTGTTACGGCGTAGCTCACCTCGTGACGCGACTGTCAGACGCGGATAAGCCCAAAACACATGAATCATCCAGCGTGCAGACTCGCCCTCTGAAAACCTGAACGGACGGGGGTAGTTTAAGCACCGCAGACAAACTCGGGGGGCTTCGTCCTGCCAGACATCCGTTCTCTGTTCAGCAGTAGTGCCCGGGGCTACCTGTCATAGGGTCGTGACCACGTAGAACAGCATGTGACCAACCATCTCTCTCTTCCCTTGTTTTCGTGCCACTCGACGTGATCTTTCTCGTCTGGCAACAGTATATTTCGCATTATGTACACACGGAAAACCCCCATCCGCATCGCTTGATTGATATCGCTTTGCTCGACGTAGTTGTCGTTGTATTCTCTCGGACTGCTGTCTCGGATCTTTGCAACGCCATTTCTCGAGTTCACACGGCTCTCTCGTCTACTGCGCCTCGCTCTTGACAAGTCCCGTCACCAGCTCCTCGATCTGCTTATCCGAAAGGCCTACAATTCAAGCGTCAGCCAGCCGCACAAAAGGTCACTACTAAAGCGGAGAGCCATTACCTTCCAGCGACTTGCTCGTCTCGCGGCCGAGGTCATACCGAGCATAGACCTTGGGGAGGGTGCCCTGGGCCTCGCGCAGCAGGATCGGGGTGTGCGGGTTGTGCTTCTTCATGGTTGGGTATGTGCGTGTGAGGAACGATCTGTGCATGCAAACTCTAGTTAGCTATCGGGTCCGGCGAGAACGCAATGGCCGGAAACGGCGACACGGGCTTTGGGTTGCCGATTGCTTCCTCCGAAACGACCGAGGAAAAAACCTACCTTGTCGCAGCGCTCTTCTCGCCCGTCTGGCAAAAAAGGAAGCGGACCTCCTTAAGGGACTTTGCAAATGCATACTTGGTCGACATTGTGGCGGACGTTGCGAGGAGGATGGCGCTGGCCGGCGAAGGTGGACGAGGGACACGGGCACGAAGCTGGCACACTTTGTCGTGAAGTGGTGACGGGGTTGTAAAGAGACGGCCTGTGATTGGTTGCTCATGGATATTATGTAATCAAGATGTGGAGCGGTATTATCCCACACGGCCGCAGCATAGAGCACCTCGAACTCCAGTAGATTGTCGTCCGAGTCGTTGCCGCTATGCACGAAGCTACCAATGTGGCGACCGACTACGACCAGGGCCCGTACGAAGAGGAGAGGGAGCTCTTCCACGCCGCCCACGACGAGATTTCGGAGCTGATGGGCTCCAGAGGCAGCTAGCCAGCGGCCACGGCTCGGATGGGAGAGGAGGAAGAGTGGGAGAAGGAGTGAACACCAAGAAACGACGCCTGCTTACTCTGTACTCCGTAGCTGCCTTGGGAAGGAGATTGGCTAGGTGGAGGAGGTGGTTGATGTGGTGCCGGTCTCGTTTTCAACTCAGCACTGCCATCTCGCAAGATGTTGAAGACAGGGTCACGTGCCTATTCCCGGTTTTGATTTCGGCCACTCTTATCTCCGGACCATCGGTGTCTTGGGAATTGGGAGACAGCCCTTGGGGTAATCCGGGAAGCCGATTTCAGGGCCATTACCACCTAAAATTATGGCGAAACTGCCCTGTGCGGTTGCTGGAATTGGGCTTGGCTGAATTCCACTGCCAACAAATTTTCGCGGTACCCGGGCTGTTATCTTTCTCTTCGTGATCCACAACCGCTTTTGATAGTTGTTCTCTCCGGTGTGACTCGACCCCCCCTCCGTCCAACCCCTTTGACGAGAGAACAGCCATTCGAATTTTTTCGTCCCGTCCAGTTTCTGTCTCTGGTGTGCCTCTCTCCGCCTTCCTCATCCCCCTCCTACACGAATCATGTCGCCCTCCGCCACCCTTGTGCGCGCCGTTGCGCGTCCGTTCGCCTCGCCGGCGTCTTCGTCCGCGGCCTCCTCGTTCTTCTTCTTCTCGTCTGCCCGGCAGTCTGCGGGTGCCCGGACCTCGGCCTCCTCGCCAGCGGCGACGCTTGTGCGGCGCATGCTCTCGACCTCGCGGCCAGCAGCGGCATCAACAAAAGCCTTCACCCTGCCGTCCTCCACATCAACCACGTCCACCTTTGCTGGTGCCGCCTTCCGCCGCGCCGGCGCAAAGAACACGTACAGCAGCAACTTCTTCAACAGCGGCCGCGTCGGTGGTGGTGCCGGTGCTGGCCGTCGCTTCCAGAGCGGCACCGCCGATGCAGCGGCCCAGCCGGCCGCCAGCTGGTTCAAGCGCATGTGGGACAGCCCGATCGGTCTCAAGACGGTTCATTTCTGGTATGTCCTAGGCCTGCGCCCTGTCTCTTTTTTCTGCTCTTCACTTCTGCTCCTTTTCGCATAGCTAATTCATTCTCTAGGGCCCCCATCATGAAGTGGGCGCTGGTGATTGCAGGCCTGTCGGACATGACGCGCCCCGCGGAGAAGCTGTCGGTGACACAGAACGTGGCGTTGACGGCGACGGGCCTGATCTGGACGCGGTGGTGCCTGATCATCAAGCCCAAGAACTACATGCTGGCGGCCGCCAACTTTTTCCTTGGCCTTGCCGGGCTGGTGCAGTGCGGGCGCATCTACCTGGCGCACACCAAGCAGGCAGAGTCGGCAGAGCCGCCGGCAGCGGCCTCTGCTTAGGTGGAGGCAGCAGATGATGAGGAGGTGCGCGCGAGAGAAAAGAAAAGAATATACAAAAAAAGACGAGACCAAAGGGGCAATCTGTATGCTGGCGAGAACAGGAGGAGGTTCTGGATGCTCGTATTAGATGCCAGCTGGTGGATGCAGCTCAGACCCGACCAGCTTGGGATCGATGTGTTTGACCAGTGGCTGGAATATTCTCTTCCTGCAACACGGATTTGCTTGTAACCTGTCATATATTTATGTCGGCTTTTCAGTTCGTTCCTTACCGGGTGCCCGACATGCTGTGTTGGCTCTGCATCGTGCTTCAACGTGATATGTTTGTTTTTTCCTTCTTCTTGGTCCCATGTTCCCATTTTCTGGTCGTCAAATCGTCTCCTTGCATCTCCCTTCCACCCTTCGCCGTCCATAGGCACATGGAATGCTAAAAGAGCCTTTGCCTTTGTTTCTCTCCTCCCAATCGTCATCATCGCCTCTCATTCCCCTCCCCAGAGGACCAGCTGGAGTGGGGGAAAGAACGGCTACCCCAGAGATGCCATATGTACAGTAAGGCAGTGGTATCGAGTCCCCGTTTGCATGCCATTCTTGCAACGAGCCGGGTAGTAGTGAGATGGCCCCAGCTCACTCTTCATCCGCCGGCGTAAAAACCATCTACATCACCACGCACTCTCCCTCTTGTTGCCGACCAATCTTGCTCCGGGAGATGCGCTCGCGCTGTCGAGGGCCTGTCCTACCAGACCGCTTGAGGTCCTCTAGCCGCTCGCGTGCCTTGGGAAAATCTTGGGCTGTGCGATATTAGCAGAGAGAGAGAGAGAGAGAGAGAGAGAGAGAGAGAGAGAGAGAAAGGGGGAACTCACCAGCTGCTCGCCAATACCAACGCTTGGCGTCTTCTAGGTTGGCCGGCACGCCGATGCCGATCTCGGTAAAGTAACCCATGGCATACTCTGCCTTGGCCAGGCCCGCAGCCGCTGCCTTGCGCGCCCAGAGGTAGGCCTCCGTGTCGCTCTGCTGCAACACACCCTCGGCACCGGTCAGGTACCAGCCGCTGAGCGCCAGCTCCGACTGGTGCTCTTCCTGCGTGGCCGACTTGGAGTACCACATGATGGAGAGCCGCGCGTCAATGGGACAGCCCATGAGACCGTACTCGTACGCGCAGCCCAGACGGTACTGGCTGAACTTGTAACCCAGGTCCGCTGCCTGCTTAAAGAGCGTGAACGCATAGGCCTCGTCCCGCAGGATCACGTCGTTGGGTTGGGCGCTCTCATAGAGCAGGCCCAGCTCGTGCAGTGCGTGCGGGTTCTCGGCGTCGGCGCGTTCGGCGGCCCTCTTAAGCCAGCCGACGGCCTCGCGCGGGTTCCGCTGCTGACCCAGGAGCCCCTTGAGGAGGATCATACCCACCTTGTACATGGCGGGTGTGTCGCCCAGCGTCGCCGCGCGCTTGTACCACTGCATCGCCTTGAGCGGATCTTTGCGCGTGCCGCCGCCCACTTCGTTGCCGATCTCGCAGCACACCGCCGTGCGATAGGCCGCTGCCGCATGACCCATCTTGGCGGCGGACTGGTAGAGCGTAAAGGCCTCCTTGTTGTCCGGCTCCTGACCAAACACACCGCGACCCAGGCAGTCGGCCAGAAAGAACATGGCCTCGGTATTCTGCGCATTCGACAGCTTTTTCAGCAGCTTGTGTGCGTCGATCGCGTAGCGCTCGCGCGCCTTGCTCCTCGTGCGCGGATCCGGAAGCGAGGGCACCAGCACATCGACTGCTTCAATCAGCTTTTTGGCGAGTATCAGAGTCGCTTCTTGGTTTGCCTGGTCTGCTTTGACCGTGTTTCTCAGACGCTCGAGCAGCTCTGGTGTTACCGGCGGATCAGGCGCTTGCATGTCCGGCCCGGATCCGTTCGATGGCGGACCCTGCACCGCCGGCGGCTGCGACATTGGCTGGTTCTGCACTGGCGTCGAAGACATTGTACCGACCATCGCGCCGCCAGTGGCCCCATTGTAGTTACGGACTGGAGGCGGCTTGTTGCCCAGCTGCTGGCTGGCCACAGAGTTGGGGATGAAACCCGGGCGCACCGGTGTGGGGTGTGAGGGAAGAGAGTCGCCGTTGTCCACGGAGCCGTGCCTTCTCGAAGCACCACTTCCCCGTCGTTCCGGCGCCGGGCCGCTTGGAAGGCCGCCACCCATGCCCTGCGGAGCGAGTCCCCTTTGTGCGTAGCCACCACCGGACCGGGGAGTCGGGAGTGGTGGGGCGTCGCCAATCATCTCGAAGACAGCCTCCTGGGACTGGCGAAGATCCGGCTGCGATTTTGTTCTGTTCATTTCGGGGTACCGATTTGGGCCACGCTGTGCCTGGCCACCACCTCCTTGATAGCCGTGCTGGTCCAACGAGTCTGACGGGCGGCGTTGTGGGTCATTGATGGGATTGTCCTGTGGTGGATGCGCAGTCCCAGACTGCGAGTAGCTGCCGCTTTCCCGAGAGTCAAAGTACGCATCGTACAAGTCATCAATCGATGACGGTCTAGGGCGATCGTCCAGTATCTGTCGGTGTGGACCATACCGATCTGCGTCGCCGGCGAAGTCCTGAGCACCCGCAGGTCCACCAGAGAGCATTCGCTGTGAGGGGGGCAGACTTCCTTGAGCCGTCGATGGCCGCGGAGGCGGCGCCATCATGCCAGGGCCACCGGGGCCGCCGGGGCCGCCGGGGCTAGGTTCGTAGGGACGGTAGGGCTGAATCCCATTCTGTGGCTGGGGCGGTAGTTGCTGGCGACCACCCGAGGGATCCATTGACGTAGGCAGTGTCATCGTGCGGCTGGGAGGACCGAAATTGTCGTCACGGTAATCGCCCGGAGGAGGCGGCCCGTATCCTCTGTCGCCGAAAGCCCCCCCCTGTTCTGTAAAGGACCGTTGCGGTGGACCCCTCTGCATGCCGTATGCCGGACCACCGCCTCGTCCTGGCCCTCCACTAGCCGGATGGCCCATTGGTCCGCGTGGCGGCGGGGGTCGTCCTCGGCCGTTGGGGCCACCAGGGGGCGGTCCTTGGCGGTTGCCCGAGATTTCCATAGCCGCCATGCCCTCCATGATGTTTTGGTCATCGTAGCGATCTGGCTTGCCTTGCTGGTTGGGAAAAGGCGGGAAAGCATTGCCACCAAACCCACCGTCTCGCGGGCTCACTGGACCTGCGTTTGGCCCACGGCTCACTGCGGGTTTTCGTCAGCAAAGATAAGGAAAAAGAAGAAAGAAACAGAATAGAAATAAGAAAAAAGAAAAAAGAAAGAAAAAAAGCTCTCGGTTTCTGGTCATGACATACTGAGAGGGTCTGAAACATTTGCTCTGTCCGGAGGAGGCGGTCTACGGGGAGGTCCATTGGGGTAACCCCCACCCCGCATGGGTCCCGGACCGGACCCGGGACCTGGTCCGCCTCCGCGAGGAGGATACGGGCCGCGACCATCCCCACCGTCCATTGTCATCTGTCTCGGCGGTGGACCGCCGCGTCCGCCAGGCATGGGTGGGCGGCCACCGCGACCAGGCGCGCCGTAGTCTTGAGGGCCATTGTAGCCATAGCCCTGGTCATCGTAGCCGCCACCGTAGCCGGGGCTGCCAGCATAGTCGGACTCGCCACCGTAGCTAGGGCCACCGCCGTAGGCTCGCGGGCCACCATAATCATCATCTCTATAGTCGCCGCCGTATCCACCACCGGAATGGGGGGCAGGTCCGCCGTTCGGGCTGTAGCCATCCCGATATCCGCCGTATGGACCACCGCCAGGACCTCCTCGGCCGCCTGCCGGGTCCGGTCCACCTGGACCTCCCGGCCCTTGCATATATTGACGTTGCGGTGGGGGTCGTGGTGCGACTGCTCCATTGTAGGGTCGCTGCGCCTGCTGCGGCGCGTAGCCTCCGTCGTAAGCCATGAGGGGCTGGGGGTGGAACGAAGAGACAACGGGTTTTAGAATACGACCAGACGGGTAGAGTGCGAGTCGCCGGTCGTAGGGAGGTGGAAGTCGAATGCGAGTTGGAAAGAGAGCTGTCAAGGCTTTGGCAGGTGATGATGGCGGAACCGAAAAGGGAAGAACGTCGAGGAACAGGGGAAGGTTCAGGTTTCCATGGCCAGGACGAGAAGAGATGTCGCTGGAGGTCGAGAATGACAGGGGTGGTGGCAAGATTCTAGACTCGAAGTCCGCCGAGCGCCGCTGGTCACTGTGCAAGGAGAACAAAGGGACAAGGCGGAAGACGAGGCGTCGTCGAAGAAAGAGCACAGGGACTGTCGGGAGTAGAATTTGCACAGGGCAGCTGTCGAGCTCTAGGGGCACATGGCGACCAGTCGTCGGCGGCTAAAACGGGGGGAGATGCAGGTCGCGGTTGATAAGACTCACGACGCTCTGCGCGGCACGACAGCGAGTAGGCGGCACAGACGAATAAAGGGGTGAGCGGAAGCCGGGCGGGAAACAAAGAAAAATAAGCTCCGAAATCAGTCAACAACAAGAGGTAAAAAATGCAGAGTAGGTTGGGAAAGGTAGATGAGTCCAATGGTCGAGGCTGTTTCGCAACTCTGCTGATCGACGGTATCGACGGTTTCGGCAGGTTGGCCTGTGAGAACGTGGATAGGGAGACGTTGTTAGGTAGTTGAAAGTAGGCTCCGACAGGCGACACAAAGAAAATGTAGGTACGGAGCGTAAGGGGCAGAAAGAAGACAAAGAAGAGGCGGCCGTTCATTGACGATGTCGTTGCGACAGTTGGTGGAGAAAGGGGAACAATGAAATGCCGAAGGGGCCTCCTAAGGTGGTCTCTGCGATGGCTGCTCCGAAACGCCCTAATTACTACCTGTTTTGTCAGGGAAATGCTCTGAACTGAGTAATTTAGTAGGATTGAAGTTGCTTGAGGCTTCTCCAAGAGTCTCAAGGGGACAACTGTGCTAAAGTACTCTGGCTATCTCGGTGGTTCTCGGGTTGGTTATCCGTTCCTCTTCCACCGTGCCTGGGACGTTGCCACTGTGCTGGCTAGTGCCAGTTATGTCAGCTATTCCTGCTGACAGGTGCCCCCTCCGAAAATGCAGTGGCCCCCACTGTCGGGTGTCCTCTGGCTATCCGAGATTATGTTGACGAAGCGCTGGTGAGGTTGGGCGGAAGGTCGCAGGAACAGGCCAGGCGGCTGGTGCGTGAAAGAAGAACGGACAACGAACAAACAAGAATAGGTGCGAAAAACCTAATCTGGCTTAATTGTCCAGCGAGAGGGCACAAGAAAGAGTTGATTATGCCAAGCGCTGCCAACAATGGGACGAAAAAAATAACCTGTGCCTGCGCCGATGGCGGACCGAACGAGGGAGGCGCAGTCGGGCGAAACAGGCAAGTGCAATCGAGAACGAAAACTCATACGAGAACCAGTGAAGGCATCATAGTGTTTTGGTGCAGCGGGAGATTCGTCGACGAAGTCGGCGGACCTTTTCGGTGTGTCGTTCAGAGCATCAAAAGCAGCAGCGGGTTCCTCGGCAAGCATTGGGTCGTTCCGGGATTCGGCGGACGGCGTGAGGGCGGATTCCTCGGCGACGCGGGCGTCTCGGGAGTCATCGTCGGCGGCGCAGACGCGTGGCTCTTGATGCGGTGGTGGGCGGGCCGGAGCTTGTTGTGGGCGGGCCGGAGCTTGCGGAACCACGGTGGCCGGGGCGGCCACTGGGCTGTCGGCGGGAACGGACGATGACGGACCGGGAGAGCCGAGACCCGTGGTGTATGCGCTGCTCATGCGCGCGCGACGCAGGTCAAATTGTGCGACCAGTTGCATGTATTGGCGCACCGTCATGGAATCCAAGAATTCCTCGGTGTGGAGGTCGAGGTGGGACATCATGTCCTGCAGCGTCGGGGGCGGCGCTGCCGCTTCGCCCCGAGGCGGGTTGACGCCGGACCCGGAGTCGCTGGGCGGCGACGGGCCTGGGGTAGGTGACTG